>CAIGRB010132226.1:61967-72332 GCA_903798255.1 Fraxinus quadrangulata
TAACTCATTTGAATCGTACTTCATCTTATCACTCTCCTCTACTTTTACAGTGGATTTCTGATGATGATTTAATCCCTAGACCATTTAGATTCCTCAATGTTTGAACCAAATATCATAACTTTTTAGCCTTCATTTCTCAAAAGTGGTCACTCCCTACTCATCTTACAGGAATGAATGCCCTCTAGGAGGAGTTCTTTAGGTTAAAACAGGAACTAAGGTGGTGGAATCGACGGTGTTTGGTGATGTGTTCTAGAGAGTTAGAGACGTTGAGGAGAGGGTTGACTGGGTAGAGATTGATTTTGAGGTTGATCTTACACTGGAGCACCGTAAATTACTTCATCATGCACATGCTGATTTGAACCGGACCTTAGCTATTGAGGAGGGTGTTTGGAAGCAAAAGGTCGGATCTCATTGGGTATGTGAGAGATATTGCAACACCAGATATTTTCATTCGCTGGTACAGGGACGACGGATCAAATCTCATATCAGGGCCATCACGACTCAGGCGTGGGAAATTCTTACTACTCCAACAGATATTCAGAGCTCGACAATCTTCACAGCCTCTAGAATATATTCGTCATGATATCATACATAGGATACTGATAGAGGCAGACAACATGATGCTGAACCGCCTCCATTTGATTGATGAATGCAGGAGGCTGTTTTTGATTTTGATACTGATAGTATTGCGGGCCCTGATGGATTTTCATCATTGTTCTACCAACACCGTTGGGATATTATACAAGATGATGTATACGGTGCAGTCATTGATTTCTTTAAGGATGCTCATTTGCCGATAGGATTTGCTGCTACATCTATTGTTTTGCTTCCGAAGAAGGAGAATGCTTGTAGATGGATGGATTACCGACCTATCAGCTTATGTACGGTGTTCAATAAGCTTATTACAAAGCTATTGAACAACAGATTAAGTTCATTTCTTCCTTGTATTATTTCTCCCTAGTAGAGTGGATTTGTCCCCGATCGACTTCTTGGGGACAATATTTTGTTGACCCAAGAGCTTCTACACACGTTAGATAATAGAATGAGTGGAGAGAATGTTATGCTAAAACTTGACTTGGCTAAAGCATATGATCGTATGGATTAGAAATTCATTTATTATATATTGGAGGCATTTGGTTTTGACCAGTTGTGAATTAATCGGATTAGACGTTATATATCGGAGTGTCGACTCTCGATGCTTTTGAATGGATGGCCATGTGGTTTTTTCTTCATTACGAGGACTCGGATAGGGAGATCCCATCTCTCCATCCTTATTTATTATTGCTGCGAATTATTTTTCTCGATTGTTTACTTAGATGTTTCAGACATATCCTAGTATGCAGTATCAACATTGATGTAGTACTCTTGTCTCTCATCTTGCTTTTGTTGATGATATGATTATATTTACCAATGGACAAAAGAAGTCAATCAGAAGGGTCATCGTAATTCCTCATTTATTGATTTTATTGATATCATTTATAACCACGGTATTCCTCCACCACAAGTGGTATTCCTCCACCACAAGTGATTATATATTAATAAAATTCTTGGAGGTACCGCCCTCATTCCACACAAAAAAAGCGCTATAGAGTTAATTTGATAATCGCATTACGAATTAGAAAGATCGATGAAGCTAAACAACACAAACACAAACAGTTGCATTTAATTTAGTTGAACATTCTTTCTAAAATTCAACAATTACCAAAGTAGCAAATTATCAAACCCTAGTTGCTTTACTAGTTAAAGAAATCAAACAATTACGGATTTGCCATTTTTTCCTGGACAGCTTTCAGTATTTTGATCATATCTTTCTCTCTCAATATCTGATTGAGGTTATTCGAGATGTATTGGAAAGAGAATCCAAAGGGGAACAAATCTTCCTAAATATAATTTTTCCAATTTGAACGTTTCCTATGCTAAAAATGGGTCTCAAACTGAGACTGAAAATCAAAAGTATAACATTTTTGGCTAGGAGTTTATGTGATAATACTTTGATTGTATTTCATCCATTTGACTTCTTTCTTCATCCGACTGACTTCTAACACTCTCAAATCTTCATTGTGAGGTTCCACATAACTTTTGAGTATTTATATTTTAGTCCCTAAACTTCGTTTTCTTTCATTTTGGCATTTGTTCGCTTATTTCTTCCAAATTACGCTATATCCATAGAATTACCCCCTAAATCAAAATATGAACGTAATGAGTATATTTTGGTACTGATTAACCATACGAGCACACAAAATAAGGATGAAAAAATATAAATTTTACATTCCTATTAAGGCTTGAGGTTGAAAAAGGGTTCGAAAAATATGGGGAGGCATATTCTCGCCGAAAGTGACGTCATTCTAGAGAAGAAAGGTTTCTGTTAATTGGCTCCATGCATTTGACACTAGTTGGGTAGGGGCTAGGTTGTGATGCGTAAGAATGAACCTGAAGAAGGGGTGTAGAGGCAGTTTTATCCCCCCACTTAATCGCCTTACTTACCACCACACACCCCTTTTTGGGGAAACAAGCCATTTCCTCAAGGTTCGAAACAAGCATTTCTATATTATCAAGGATCCTATATCCTTCCCTAAAAGTATCTAGCTCACTCTCTTTTATATCACTCGCCCATAAAAAGGCCCCCACCTAATGTTGTAATCTATGAGGCCCTCCTGCATCATCCACGCACTATGAAGGCCCACCCATGGCCTCCATAATCCTCTCAATAGGAATTATGCGAGGCAAACTTGCCTCGAAAAATATCAATGCCATATCTATACCCCCATGAGACACTTATACCGTATTCTTCCTTGAAGAAGATGCCATTTCAAGCGAATAAGAGAGGATATGCAAAAATCTTGGGTACTTACGCAAACTTTAGGCATCTGGAAGTGAAGAAAATGGAGATGGTTGTTGGAATAAAGGCGAATAATGTGCTTGAGAATCTCAGGAAATTTTCAATACTTGAAGGTTTTTAATTTTCACAAAGTAAATAATAAAGAGAAGGTGTGGCTTAGGCCTTTTATATATGCAAGAAAATCGGACCCCCACCGTTGGATTTACCCTCAATGCAATCTTAGCTATACATATGTAGCTCCATCAAAAGGTACCTGTTCAAAATTCAAATCAAGGGCTCAGATGAAATCGTGACTTGCACGCACCCTAGATTCAAGTGATATGGGCCAACTATAACAGATCACCATCATTGTGCATTAAATACAATCACAGTGTGAATTTTGGAAACCGCCATGCCACCTAGCTATTTTACCTACGAAACTAGCATCTTTTTCAAATCATTAGAGCACAAAGCCCAATGTGTTTCAACTTCATCAAAGCGAGCCCTTTACATAAAGGGTGTCACCTCGTGTAACAGCCTTATCATAGGTTTCGACTTCTTTAAAGCTGCTCGCCCCTTTACAGCAAGGGCATCGCCTTATGTAATAGCCTTATCATAGGCTTCAACTTCCTTAAAATGGCTCGCCCTTTACAGCAAGGGCATCGCCTCATATAATTCACATTATCACAGGCTTCGACTTCATCAAAATGGCTCACCCTTTACAAAAAGGGCATCGCCTCATCAGATCGAGCCTTCTGCCATGTTTTTTTTTTCTTTGAACTCGAAAGTCCACGCATTATATAAATAATCATACCTAGACTTTAGGAATTATTGTTACGCCTTTCTACACGAGGACCCCCACGTGGTCTCAACCATCCTACGTGGCAATCAATTCGACAGTCCCACGCCCTGTACACTAACATAAGGCGAGCTCAAGCACGGATGACCTACTTTCCCCACGAACGAAGCTGGACCGACTCCATTACACGCGGACCCCATGGGAAGAGCCGGTCCATGACGAGGCAGTGAAGAAAGCTTAAACAAATCTTGTATTATGAGATTGACAAGATAACTCACTGCCGTCACCACCACCAACTTATTTGGTCAAGTTTAAGGTATCAAGCTAGGCCTTAGGGATACAAAAGTGGTATTAGCATTTAAGGTTGTGATTGAATGATGCATGTGACAAGAAAGGTCAGTCATTTGGATAAGATCACGTACATTGTCATCCAACGACCTTTATTCATCTTACCCAAGTATAAAAACTCACACTTAGTGTCATCCAAATGTCATGCAAGTTTAAACTTTCAAAACTATAATCTTGCTACCATACTTTCTACTCATTTCTCCCAAAGTCGGTCTCCTTTTTATATTGGAGGTTCTAGTTTAAAATCTCCAACTGACTTGACCATCGGAGTGCACGTGGCTAACCCACCCTTCCTGGAGATGGCCACGTGTGACTAACGGTACATTTGTTTAGGGACCTTGAGATCAAGCTTGTGTTGACGTAAGAGGTCTTGAGATCTGTTGACCACATCATTGGTACATTTGTTTAGGGTCAACAATGATATGAGTGTGAAATGTTCTATTCTTATATCGTATTGGTTGTTTTCATTTTTGTGATTTTTTTTAATATAATAGGACAGATATTAAAACTGTGACTAACTCGAACCACTTGATATTAAAGTTTAAGCAATATAACCACATGTTTATAATTTGAATATGGTATTCAACATGCTCTTCATGTGTAGACTAATTTCTTTTTTTCCATCAAAATCTAATACATACATAATTTTGTATTAAACCAATAGAATAAAATCATAAATTTATATGATCATGTGTACATTATTTATAGTCTGGATAAAGATATACGCTTTGTACGGTAAGCATGATTCTTATAGGCTTCAATATTGTGACCAACTCGAGGTGTGATGAACAAAAAAATAATTATGAAAATACATGGGCTGTAGGCTTGGTCCTACAAAGTCATGTCAATCAGTGTGTTGGCCAATAATTTTTCTTCATGCGTCGAGCTTGTCAAGTGTAACTCATGTAATAGATTTAAAGTGTCAAACCTGTGACAAAAGAAAAATTATGAGCCTATGTGAGCCCCATTATAAGGTTAAGAATGCACTTTGGAATAGTAGATTGATGGAGAACGTGTAGTTAAAAAAAGTTGGATTTGTATGTAATATTATTTTATTAAAATGTGTGGTTAAAAAGAAGAAAGAAAAAATGTATTTTGAAAAAAATGGAAATCAAACTAGGGCTATATTAGAAAGTCCCCCAATGTAAATTCAGTCCAGCAAATTTGTGTGTGACATGTAAATGGACATGAAGGCTCAGAACTTTTTTTGGTGTATGAGCCCATTTAAATAAGAGTCACTAAAAAACCAAAAAGTAAGGATGCGTTTGTTTTTGACGTTTTGAGTATTTTCCATTAAAATTTTGAAGACACTCAAACATAGAAAACAATTGTCTAAATAAAATTTTCATTTCAAAATTATTAATAATTGACCCAATGCAAATTTCAAAATTTTGTAATTTAATCTTCAAACTTTTTTTAAATGTCAAATTTAATTCCCAAAACTTATGATTTTTTACCGAATGCTCCTTTAATACTTCCAATTGATCACTTGCAATTAGATTAATTTTCAATTCCTTCGAATAAACTCCAAATAGCATTTTTTTCAAACCAATTATATCCAAGATAAAAAAAGTAACATAATTTACACAAATTAAGTAAATAATTTCTCATTGTATATAATTAAATAAGAATAAAGGTCCAAATAAATGCATAATATGCACTAAATGCTATTAACGTTCAAAAATGACATAGTCAATTTTGATCAACTTAATGGAGAATTTGAACAAGGCAATATGCTAGAATAACTGAAAAATGAGATAATTGTATTAATTATCGGGTTTTAAGAGTGAGTATGTTGAATACATTGAGTCTGATCCCTTGAGGAGACCATTGTACTTCAATTTATAGCCTAAACTCCGCAACTTGGCCATCCCAATCGCATCTTCTACAATGTTTTTCCTTAATATACGTGTCATTACATTCTGTTTTGATGAATTTAAGTGAATGGAGAGCTTGGTCTCCTAGGTTAGGTCTTCATGACCTTTAGAGATAATTGCAGTTGTTCTCATCATTGTGGACTTTTTATTGTTTGACCATGAGGTGCATTAATGAGCCCAGCCACGTGTCTTCTAGAGATAGGTCATGAGAGATGTGACATCATCTAGTCAAGTTAATAATGATGATGTTTCTTAATAATGATGGCAATTATCAAGCTAAAGTTTGTCTCGGTCCGAGCTGTTTTAAGAGAACAATGTGTTACTAGAATTGTTTCTTTTGTCTAACAATCCTAATTAATGTAAGGATTACCAACAAATCCTGTTTAATGGAAATATCATCAACAATTTGTCCTCCAAAAGTAAGGATTGTTTACTTTTTTTTACTACAATTGTGACCTTTGACCCAAGCAATATGAGATTGACATATATTTTGACAAATCAAGACTAGGTCAGGGATTTAAAGTGTCAAGTTGGTAGGATGTGATTGAAATCGTGTCTTGCAACACGTGGTGGACATTAAAATGGCGATTATCCAAAAATTTAAACAATAGCTTAATGAAGAAGTTACTTTTTGAATAGTGACTCTTGATTTTTCTAGTCCTTTATATCCATAACGGTTTGAAAAGATGCATTTTCATCTACTTCTTCATCTATAAAAAATAAAGGAAAATGCCCTGAGTCTGTCATTTACTATTCATTATTCATTCACTTCTTTGAAAATCCGTTTGTGTTCGATCTGTCCAAGGTACTTTTTTCCTTTTCAATATTTTACTTTTTGCTTTTCCAATTTTTGCTTTATATAAATGAGTTTAGACAACCCAATAATTCATTCTTAGGAAAACAACCTAGAGGAAGCTATAAGTTTTTCTGCGGCTTCTTTTTCTAATTCTTCAGCCATCTCATCTAATTTTGAGGTCTGTGAAATTTTTATTGGCATTCCTTTAGCCATGGCCCACCCTGCTAGTACTTTGCCTCCTCCACTACTCCCTAATCCTACTAGGATTACGAGTTTATCAAGAGATGGTGATCGTGCTTGCGACCCTCCGCGTTGCTTTGAACCTGATGATTCTTCATGCCGATTTGGTGCTTCCTTTTCCTTGTGTCATTAGGAGGTTTTTTTGTCCTCTTGGGGAATTACCCACATAGTTATGTCCCAATAGGTGGAAGTCACTATATGCTTGCATCTTACTTTGGCACAGATTGGACTTTCTCGATCTTTCTATTAATCAATTTAATTCCCTACGTATCTTCAAAGAGAACAACAAGGATTTAACGTTGTATTATACAAGCGTGAATGCTAGGACGTGAAGGTCCATTGTATTAGGTGTCCCCCCTATAAAGAATTGGAAGGATGATTTCTTTTATGTTAGGGAGACTCAATTTAGCCACAAAGAGGTGAATAGGGATGGCATGGTCCTAGTTTCAAAATTTGTACGTATTTTTGTATTTGGATAAGTGTCATTGGACTATACTCTGTATTTTCTAATTCTTCCTTATTTTTCCTTTTTCTATGTTTAATAGTTTATTGCCCTTCTAGCATTACTATAAGCACCAGGTGAATAGCTGATGCAGTCAAGGCCTTGGAGTCAAATAAAAGATACTATTGCAATTTGATAAATGACTCCAATCTGATAGTGACTATCTCTTTATACAATACTCATTTGATCTTCATCCTATAAGTTCATTATCACCGCTTCTAGCGACACAGTCACTACCTTCTTATATTGTCACATCACCTTCTCCATCTCATCCTCTTCCAGTAAGGTCGTCTCATTTTCCCATAAGGCAATCACCTCCTCCTACAAGGTCAAGGTCAAGGTCAAGGTCAAGGTGTCGCTTCCTGCTCCTGGTAAGCTTTTTCCTTTATTTGCTTTGAATTCCTTTTCTTTTGATTTGAATGATTTAATTTCCTAATATTTATAAATAAAGCCTAGTCAAAGGATGTTAGGGTACAAGGCATCCAAGCAAGTTGAGGCAGAGGCAAAAGCTTTAAGAGTCCAACGGCTAAGAGAAAGGCGCACATTAATGATATTGGTGATGATGAGCAGACTTCACATTACGCCATCCTCACCCTACTATTCTTTTTTTTAGCGTCCCTCCTACTAGTAGGCTAATCTATTTTGTCCAAGTTATATCTTCTTTTCTTTCTTCCTTAACAGTTCACCACTTCTACATCCTGGTCATACGAAGTCAAAGATTGATGCACTGATTGAGTGTCATCCCTGAACATTTTTGAACTTTTTGAGGACTGCACCTCCTGCTGCTGATCTTATTATTGCCATTTCTTTATCGCTAAGGAGTTCAGCTCACTTGCTCTTAAGAAGTTGGACTGAAAATGAACATTTCTATCTGAATTAGATATTTGCCAATGAAGCATGTATAATGGTAGAAGTTGTCATAGGTCCATTTTATATATGATGTCAGTCTCTAATAAAGTTAGTGTACTACCCCACTTCAATTTTCTTTCTTTGCTTTAGTAATGCTTGATGCTTATCTTGTTTTTGGTAACTTGATTAGATACGAGTTGAATTGGAGAAGGTAGTTAGCTTTAGAGAGAAGATGCTAATTATGTATTCTATCATTGAGGAAGAGAGAATGTTACATCATGAAGAAAAATGGACTTCGGAGGAGCAATTGGCTAAGTCTAAGGTAGAAATTGAGGCCATATTGAAGGTAGAGAAGGATTTGATAGAAAAGTTGTAGGCCATCAAAATATGGGAGAGGAGGCTACATATAGTGAAGGTCCATGCTCATAAGGAGAAGATCAGAGTTGATGAGGCTAAGGCTAGAACCTTGATGAAGGCTGCAGATTGGAAAAATTCTCCTGCTTTTTATGCATTAGCCCAAGATGCCTATATCGTTAGTTTGGTTGAGGTGATAAAGCATAATGAAAGGATAAAGAATGAGCTTGATGTGGGATTTCTGTACGAGGCCTTCATCGAGCAAACGACTATTTGGTAAAGATGAATACAATTGCAGGAACCTTACATGCACCACCTGAAGATCATCCTTCTCTATTTAGAACTTGTTTTAGTTATATTTTTATGTTTTGGCTATATGGAGAATACTTTTGTTGAGCAAAACTTCGAAATTCATTTGAATGGAATGGAAAATATCCAATTTTTCTCAATTTTTGCACATTATTCTATTTGATATGACGTGATGAAAAGTTAAACGTTTGTTAGGGAGTCCTTGTTTTAGAAATTTTTGCTTAGTGTTGCAGGGCTTGCAACATCAGCATGGACTGCTAAAGAGTAGTTCATTTAAATTTCTATTTTACAAATTTTTGCTAGTGCTGAGCACTTACAACATTAGCACAAATTGCTAAACATTAGCACAAATTGCTAAAGATCAGGTTCTTTGAATTTCTATTTTAAAAATTTTCCCTAAGTGTTGCAGTACTTACAATATTAGCACGAATTGTTGAAGAATAGGTTATTTGAATTTCTATTTTAGAGATTTTTGCTAAGTGTTGCAGTACTTACAACATTAGCACAGATTGCTGTAGAATGGGTTCTTTAAATTTCTGTTTTAGAAATGTTTGCTAAGTGTTGCAGTACTGATATGAATATAAAATGTATAGTTTTTCCTCTTTATTTAATACGCTCGTATCAATATTTTATGCCAAAATGTACTTATTAATTCATATTTTGGTTTAGGTGGTAATTTGATAGATATAGTGTAAATTGGAAGAAACAAGTGGAAAAAAACCAAAATAAAAGAAAGCGAAAGTTCGGGGACTAAAGTGTAAATACTCAAAAGTCATGTTGAACCTCAAAATAAATATTTGAGAGTGTTAGAGGTCAATTGAATAAAGAAAGAAATCAAATGGATGAAATACAATCAAAGTATTATCAAATATCAACTTTTAGGCGAAAAAGTTATGCACCAATTTTTAGCCTCATATTGAGATTTATTTTTGACATGGAAAACAATCGAATTGGGAGATTATATCAGAAGAACATTTGTAGCCCTTTGAGTTATCTTTCCAACTCATCTTGAATCACCTCAATCAAATATCGAGAGAGAAAGATATGATCAAAATACTGAAAACTATCCGGAGAAAGATTTTTAAGTCTATGCAGTCGCATAGCTTAAAATCAATGTGGTCGCATCCACTGCTTCAGGGAACTTCAGGGCATGTTTTAATTGTTCTATGCAATCG
Source organism: Fraxinus quadrangulata (assembly GCA_903798255.1). Lineage (NCBI taxonomy): Eukaryota > Viridiplantae > Streptophyta > Magnoliopsida > Lamiales > Oleaceae > Fraxinus > Fraxinus quadrangulata. Next base: position 72,035 of record CAIGRB010132226.1, read on the forward strand.
CAAAACTTTGTACTATGTGGTCGCATAGTTCATTCCCGATACGAAAATTCTGATTTTCGAATTTAAGTCAGCCACCTATGAAAATAACTTTAAATAAGCGATTTGCAACCCTAGAATGCACCTAGAATGTACAGAACGCATCCCAACTTTATTTTTCACTATTTTTCTCTTAAATTCATGAATTGTAACTAAACTTTTATACTTGGTCAAAGGAAATTGAAGACTCGGAACCACATATTGTGAGATCTAAATAATTTTTCTTATTGTGTAATTCTTATTTTGCGTATTGAATAGTCTT
>CAIGRB010132226.1:90376-101517 GCA_903798255.1 Fraxinus quadrangulata
TTCGTGAAAATTATTCTAGACATGCATGCCTATTGTCATTACTGTTACCTTTTTTGATTATCAAGTTTAAGATACTATTAAATAATTAACCAATTGTATGGCTTTAGAATCATGATATTCCACTTGCCAATCTTGCACTTTTCAATGTGATGGCAGTTTTGGCTTGCTCTTGTGCATCAACATTGATGGTTGTCATTAAGCATTATATTCTTCATTGTTGATAGTTGTACTTATGATTGTGTTGTATTGTTATGATGGTGGTGGTGGTCATAATTTTGTTGTGTTTGCAATGGTTGTCATTATATTGCTATCATTGCAATGGCAATGGTTGTCGTTATTTTGTTATAATCGTAAATGGTTGTTATTATACTGTTCACATCATTTAATTTTTGTTCTTTTCTCCTTTTTGAAGTTATGAAATCTTATTTTGCGATAGTAGTGCTGACTTGCAAAACCTTAATAAACTTTCAGATTCAGAACTTTGGAGTTGAATTGTTTGATTTTTGTTGGCTAATTTTGGCAATATGGATGAAGTTTTCAAGGTTAAAAGTTTAATTCTCACTTCTCAGCTTATGGAACTCATATGTAATTTTGTAATTGATGTTGTTTAACATTATTATCGTTACCTACAAATTGTTTGATTGTTTCCGAATGCTACATCCATGTACATGTCAGCTTTAGCATAATTGGCTTCTAAAAGAATAATCTGGCCTTTTTTTTTGCGTTACTTCTGCAGGATCCTTTGAGACTCGACATTGTTATTAGCTTCCCCGATCATGGTTTTCATCTTAGGTTTGATCCTTGGTCACAGGTATTTATAAAGCACGACTTATATCCTTCTACGGTTTAATTACTTGGTCTTTGTTTAGTTGTAGCTAAATAACTTTTATCTGTTGAATGTTATTAAATTTATTGGAATTTTTAATATTTGCGTGGCTGTGGCCCACATCTTTTGTATTGGAGTTCGCTCTGTCAAGGCAAACAAACAAACATCGGTTCTTCTCTTAAGTCTTAACAGCTTGCTTAATGAGATCATTAATCATGTATTTAATTGGCATATTGTTTTTGTTATTTTTGACCTTTTGATGAATATCAGAGGCTTCGTCTAGTTGAAATTTTTGATGTCAAACGGCTTCAAATGCGTTATGCCACTTCAATGATCGGGTAGGATCTTGTGCCTCTGCCATTAAGATTCTGATAATTTTGGAATTATTTATTGACACCATTGTTACTGTCAGTGGACCATCTACCCTGGCAACTTTTGTAGCTGTCTATGCACTCTTTGGGCCAACCTATCCTGGAATTTACGACAGAGAAAGAGGAATATACACTCTGTTTTATCCCGTATGTTCCATTGATATCTGATCAACCGAAAGACTACTTTTGCATTTTTTTTCTGCCAATTGTTTCCTTGGGAGGTCTTGATTCCTTCAATTTTCAGGGCTTGTCCTTCGCATTCCCAATCCCCTCGCAATATGCAGAGTGCTGTTTTGACCGAGAAGGTATTTTTTATTTTGATAATTTCTTGTGTGCATTTGATAAAGTGCCCTATACAGAAGTGCTTGATAGTCACTTATTGACTTTATCTGTGAAAGCCGAACTTCCCTTGGAGTTTCCTGATGGCACAACTCCTGTTACTTGCCGTGTCTCAATATATGATTCTTCAACCGACAGTAAGGTCGGGGTAGGATCTTCTATGGACAAGGCCCGTGCTCCTCCGTTGCCTGCTGGCAGTCTCTACATGGAAGAAGTGCAAGTAAAGGTTGGATTACTTGTTTCATTATGATGATTCTGTAACTGGAAACTTTTCTTCGTGTTTCTTTAAGCCTTATCTATAAATATGAATCCACCTTTATGAAGACAGTTTCCGTTCGTGTGTGTGTGTGTATATATATATATATCTGTGTGTGCGTGTTTCATTTTGAATCTCTGTACATCCTCCTAACTTTAACTTCACATTTTCTTGGTGGTTTACATCTCAGAAGACAGAGCATGTGTTGATGTAAATATGTTTTTGTCACCTTATAGTAGTCATGTTTTCTGTCATCCTAATCCTTAGCTCATACATCCTCCTTTCTTTTACACCCAAACCTGGTATGGCCTCCTATTGCTCTTAAAGTAGTTGCACCCAAGTTTGGCCTGGATAGTCAGGTGGATATGATGTCCACCATTGTGTGGCATGGATAGGTAGTCGCAAGTTTTGAAATGTGAAGTAAAACTAGGAAGAAGAAAGAAGGGTTTAAAATCTACTAAATGATTCATTATCAGAAATTGTACTCTAGATGATACATCCGAAATTGTATTCTAGAAAAGAAAGAAAATGAAATTAGGAGTTCACAATTTTCATTCCCTTCCATTTTATAATTTGTGCTCACAACCTTCTCTTGATTCTTGAAATTGTAGTCAATTAAAATTTCACCTAATGGTTGAGATTATCTGTTGCATCTTAACTTCAATCATCTTCTTTTGTTTCCAACACAAACTTTGACACGACCTTCTCTGTTTTCAACTGATGATTCCAGAAGATCAAGGATTAACTTCACAAAAATTTGAACTTCAAATTTTCCTGTAAATAATATTCATAAGACCATGCCATATTTTAATATCTAAAAGTCGTTGGTATCTGTCAAATTGTAGGAAATTATGAACCATTACTAAACATACAAATAAATGAGCAATTTGAGAAACAAGTTTGTTTATGTTCAGTTTTTTGTTAAAAGAGTTGCTTGTTTCTCCCTTTATAAAAGTTGCAGTGAAAATGTATGAATTTGACCCTATCATTTCTATCTCCAGCTTGGAGAAGAACTGTGGTTTACTGTTGGGGCCCAGCATATCCCTTTTGGTGCATCCCCACAGGTATGATTTGTTTGATATTTCATTTACATGAAACATACAAATTTGTCTTTTTTCCTTTTTCCCTTTTATATATATATAAAAAAATAAAAAAATAAAAAATCCCTATCCCAGTAAAATTATTGATATCGTTGTCATGGTGGGTGAAATTCTTAAATATTAGAGCAGTGTGGTGTGTTTATAATTTAAAAGAATTGAATTTCCCTATGAACATTCTGATCATGAAGAATTGATAATTTTTACTATTTCCAAGGAAGGATAAGAAAAAGGAACTTTGTATTCTGTTGGTATTATTCTAATCTGAGATGTATTTTCAATTTTTTTTTCTCTTCCAACTAGTTTCATTAATGAAAGTTCCATGTACTTTCTGTGATGCATTACTTTGGTTCTGTGATGCATATCTTTATGAACCAAGGTTTCAAACGAGAGAAAATGAGGTTGAAGTATTTGGAGTGAGGTGAGAGACCTCTTTATTTGTTATTGAACTCTGCAATTTGATTCCTTTTTGCTTTATATGTATGGCTCATCTTCTGCTCTATAATTTGTATGTTTTGTTTCTCTTTAGAACATTCGCGATCATTTGACAAGCTAAAGTGAGGAAATATATAGAAATTGTTTTTTCGTTTTTTGACTGTTTGTAAGCTGTGTGTGTTTTTGTCATTAACATTTATGTTTGGTCCTTTTCAATTCAATCAGTTTAGTAGCACTTGAAACATAGTGAACATTGGCTATTAAACTGTCAGCTTCTCCAAATGATGTCTTTTTTCTTCTGCTTCCCTAACTTGATTTTGGGTTAGTGGGATCAAGATCTCTGTTTTCAAATCTAACTACATGTTTCTGCACGTTGTTTTCTTCTTCCAGCTGTCACATGCAGGCACATACTGTAATTGCTTGTCTAATCAATTTACAACATCTCTTCAGATTTTGCTGTTCATGCAGCCATGAATTATGTTGCTTGGGTCTTACTCTTTTGCCTTTTTTGTTTGGTTCCTATTAACCTTAATGAACCACAACATCCATCTTCTGGACTAGTGCTAATTGTTCCTGGAACCCGATCTGCCTTATATTTTGTGGTTCCTCTTAGTTTGTTTGCGGTTGCTTGTTACCTTGTAATTGAACTTTTAATAAATTTGCACCTTCAATTTAAAATCCTCATTACGGTGTTATGCTGATGATTTGGTGTTTATTTCTTTTGTTTTCATATTTTATGTAGGATGTCTGGACTGAACTTGGACGCCCTGGTGGAATTCATCAAAAGCAGGTGTCACCTTCTTTGTCTTCGTTTACAAGCTTTTGAAACATTTGCTAGGGATGCTATCTGTCAGTATTGTGTCCATGGGGTTCTGGTGGTTGAACTGTGATGGATTGACCTTGTGAGTTGCACAGGTGGACCAAATGGTAATTCATTCTGCATCAGATCCTCGGCCACGAACTACTCTCTGTGGTGATTACTTCTATAATTACTTCACCCGTGGCTTGGACATATTATTCGATGGGCAGGTATCCACTTTCTTCCTTTATCAAATTCACTACTATTTGCATTAGTTTGTTAGTTTGAAGTTTTCATATTGTGCTGAATTTACAGACACATAAAATCAAGAAGTTTGTTCTGCACACGAACTATCCTGGACACGCGGATTTTAATTCATACATGAAGTGCAACTTCGTAATATACAGCTCTAACTGTAAGTTCTTTTCCATCTTTAACTGTTGTGGCTGTCTAGGAATTTTTTGCTTATGGTGGCAAGTTTCTCAATTGAAATTCCTGCAGTTGGTGGGTCATTTCATAATGATGTGAATGGCTTTAAAAACGCCATTACTCCTAGCACAAAATGGGAGCAAGTTAAGGTGATATATTCTTAACACATTTTGATTTCATATTTTGATTAACCCAGCTACCAAGTTCAAGTTAGTTAAAACAAGTTTTTGCAGTGTGGGTATGAATGTTTAGTTATCTAATTATGGATTACTGAAGCAAAATATTTTTGCTATTGTTTCCTTCATGTCTTTCTTGCTACAAATTCTCTGAATTGCATGACATCTTTGACTTTTTGATTTTGAGTGAGATACTAAGCTGTAGGTGTTAAGCTTGCCTTATTTCTTGTTATTATTTTGTTTTAAAAGGAGTTATGGATATCATACTATGCAGGAGATTCTTGGGGATTGTGGTCGAGCTGCTATCCAAACTCATGGCTCTACAAGCAATCCTTTCGGATCTACTTTTGTATATGGTTACCCAAATGTTGCATTTGAGGTGCTTAAATATTGAATTTTGGTATTTTTATTCCATTTTTGGTCATTGAAGAAACTCATGTGGTCCTATATGCTCATTTTTTGCTAGTTCCTTTTGCTTTTCATAATTATAAGCTCATTTCTGATGTTTACAGGTCATGAAGAATGGTTACATTGCAACTGTAACTCTGTTCCAGTCATGATGTTTTACTGTTGGTAGCCAGGGTATATCCCTCCCTCCAATTCAATGTTTCTTAGTATTCTAGTAGAATTCCTTAATTCTATCTTTCACTGTTTCGATTGAATTAAATCATGAAATATATGCTGCCCTTGTGAAAGGCCTTGATTTTTGCATTCCTGGTGGTACTAATTGCTTCCGGAAGTATGGCAGTATGGCACTATACTATCACTGCATTTTGACCATACCCCTGTTTGACTCTCTTTAAATTAAAATTATTTATTTCTCATACTCATTTTCAACTACACATTTATACAATAAAATATTCTGTACGTAAATCCAATTTTTTTTTTTTTAACTTTTTAATCACACATTCTTCAGAAAATCTGGTCATCAAACAGGGGCTTAATAGGTGAAGTGAAATACGATGTCTTAGGTAAAGACGTGTTTCTAATGACCTACTCAAATACCTTCTTCCAGATGGTGGATGGTAACTTCAAGGGTTGTACTTAAATGAGATGATTAAGTTCCTCTGCACGATAAACAGTTTTCCACTTTTTATTGCTTGCATTAGATTTTTTTATGAAGGTTGTTTCTTGTTATTTTCATGATTCTATTGTAAGTGTGGTGTTTATTATTCTAAAAACATTAAACTCAGGATGATCTACTTGAGCCTTTTTTTTGGCAGGTGCTGGCTGTTTGTGTACAGGCACTGGTAGTTGGACAAACATTCTTGTCACGATTTCATGATAGGTGTTTCTGTACATTTACCGTTACAATTGTAAAGTTGTGTGTAAATTTCGTGAAATGTGAGTTACAATCATATGTACAGTAAAACTGATACAGCATGCTGTGGTTTGAAATGTCATCTTTGCTTTCTGGGGTTGACAGGCTCTTTTCACATAAACCTTTAGCTAGTGCTTTGTATGAACCAAGCGAGCATTTGAAATTAGTCAAACAAAAATCGTCGGAATTGGACTTTTAACATTGCATCATTTGAAAGGTAGGCTGATGGGGATTGAGCATAGTTAGTCTTGAATGACGTACTGAGAGAATGCTATAGGCATTGGATAGAAGGACCCAAGACAACATGGGTGAGCTTGGGTTGTGAACTCGATGCTAATTGTATGCACATGGGGTCTTTCTTCTGACAAAATAGTACAATACTTAGTGATTTTTAACTTTTAGTTGCATACATTGGAGAACAAGTGACGTAAATACTCATTTCTGGCATTTGTTTAGCTTTAAGACGAAAGTTATCTTAAATTTATGAGCCATTTATGTTTATCAACGAAGTTTAGTGAAATAAATGGCCGAGCCTCTTGCTGAGTGAGCTCTCTTGCGCATGACACCGTCTGTATGATCAGCTCAGTCCCTGGTCCTGAACACTTGAATTTTCCATAGAAATAAATGTGTTGATAATACTAGCGCTTCTGTCTTCTTATCTCCCCTATTATACCACTCTTGGCTCATGATTTTTCCATGAATGTATAAGCACAGAGACTACGCTTGAAAAAGTGCTCCAAGCCGTGCCCAACTAGAGGGCACTAGTCCATTGTCTTTGCAATTCACAAAAGAGAAGCCAGTTTCCTCAAGCATACTCTCCCTCTTTCGGGCTGTCAAGGCCCCATGTTTGTTTGTTTTGGCATGCAAATGACAACCTTCATAGAGTAAGACCACCCCCAAATAAGAAATCAACATAACCTCGGATGTAGCAATTCTTGTATAAGTCTGTCTTTGTGCTCATAAAGGGTGTCTTGTGCTCCCACAAACTTGCAATTTATGAAAGGGGACGTGTTGGCTGATATACGTACTTCCACAGCATACTTCAACAATGAAGTAGCTGATTCAGTAGCATGGGCTGCAATAAAGGCCTGATGTCATTATATTAATTAAAAAAATGGCTTGGCAGGATGTTAACGAATTGGTCTACTACATAAACAAGACTTCATCAGTTCAAGAACTTGAGAATGGAGCAAAAAACAGGAAGACTCTAGAAGGCCTATTTTTTCCCATATTTACTAGCAGATTTTTTTTTCTTCTTCTATAGTGAAGATGGTTGCTCGTAATGACGGGTCACAGCCATATTATTAAAATCTTAGGGGTAAGAATGGGTTCATTCTAGTGCTCGAAGATAATATTTCAAAGATTTTGTATATTCTCCATTACCCGGTTGCTCCCGCTGGAGGTGGTGGGGCTTTATTTTGTTAGATAAGTCTAGCACAATTGTAGTAATTATTGGTTTAACTTAACGAGTAGGAAGGAACGACGGCTCAGGGAAGAACGAAAATAGTGTTTTGGGCAAATGAAATGAATCTCATAGCACTAGAAATTGTAATATTGATTTTCTTAAAAGCCATCTCTAAAATAATATAAAACACCAACAAATTAAGGCCTATTTTCAATAAGTTTGGGATTGACTATGTAAATCATTTATCTTCATCAAATTCCGTTCATTGCTATATCTATATTTAGTGGAAGATTCAAAACAACTATATCTTTAACAATCATGTTAAGATTTGAGGTTTCATCTTAAATGTCAATTTTACTAAAAGGAGTAGCCAACTCTCTTAAAAATTAGTCTATATTTTCATCTTTATTCTATATGAAATTTTATCCCTTAACATATCAATGTAAGGTGGTGGCTCATTTGAGCAGTACAATCTTGAAATCCATGTGTTAAATTTTTTTGAGTTTTAATCGGATTCAATTGCTCGTTGGAGTTTAATGAGCTCTGATATCATTTTAAGAATTGATGATCTATCTTAAAAGGTCAATCTTATTAAGATGATTAGTCAAAACTCTTATTGATTAAAGATGAAAATATACACCAATTTAATTGACCAATAATTAAGATTTGGTAAACAACCCAATCTCATCTTGTATGTGTATATATACCTCACATTTATTCAATGAAAAGTAAGCCAATCTTGAAATCTTTACTTTTAACATGTCCTCGTAAGATGGTGGCTCGTTTGAGCAGATCAATTTTGAAATCCTTGTGCTCAAAATTTTTTTTTTTTTTTTAGGTTCCATTTTAAAAGGTTAACCTTATTAAGATGAGTAAAAATGAAAACATAGACCAATTTATACGTATTAGCTCCTTGATTTCGAATCAGAGGTCCTCGCAATGTTTGAAGGAACATAGATATCGTTTCTTTAATACTACTAAGGCTGTTATCAGTACAACTGATTCTCTGTTTTGCCTTTGCTCCCTAGTTGTTGCCGAGCAAATGCTGTTTTTCCCCCCTTTTCGTTTCTTGTGTCAATATTCTAATGGTTTGGGTAACTTTCATGTTCACTTTTTTGCGTATATGCATAAAGTGCTGTTCTTGTTGGTTGGCTTATACTCTATTTTTGAGATCTGCCATTTGGTATTTGCATATCACTGCAGATATTTTGTATGATGCATGGTTCGAGTGAATGTCCTTTTTCTCATTCTGTATTTTTAAATAACAGCTAGTTCAAGTGAATGTCCTTGTTCTCCTTCTTTTACAAGAGAATGCTATGTAATTTCTAATTGGTTTAGACAATTTTATGCAGCAACACCCAGAAGATAATGAGGGTGTTGAGATTTGGGTTCCAAAACACCAATGAATCCGGGCTCAATTTCCAATTCAAACGACACCACAATCCACGACCAATCCCAAACCAATACTTCTCTACCCAACCCGTTGCTCCAATGTTAAACAGCCCACAAAGGACTCGGTGTGAAGAAAGTAGCCACTGTTTTTCAGCCACCAACGCTAAGGAAGAAGGGAAGAAAACGGATTATCAAAAACACAAAGCCAAGAGCACAAAGCATAAACAAGAGAATCGATTTTCTCTCCTTTCCTCAATAAAAACGGCTCCTACACTTTCATTAACACACTTTGAAAATAGTGATAGACAATTGCATATATAGGGAGACAGTATGGGCTTTTAGGTTAAACACAAAGGGGCCCAACAGACAACAAAGTGGGCTTTCAACCTTAAAGCCGTCCAAGGTTATGGGCCGGGCCATGAGCAACACTAATAACGTTAGGCTACTTCAAATGGCCCAAGTAGGTTATAGGATTGGTCCGAGTAATTGTGGTGTCGATATATAATTTATCCAACATCGGTTTTACATCATCGCCCGGGATTTATTGGGTATCAAAACCCAACAGAGGGTAACTATAGGGGCCGGTCTCCCAAGTCATGACGATAAAGTTTAACCATCAACTGTCAATGGATGATGCCTTTGGTTCTCTATATGAAGTGCAATACACAGAAAGTGTTAATGTGAAGTTGGTGTCAATTGCAAAATTATATGCTTTTAACTGGTATGTGGATTCTATCTGTTTAATAAGATCATTGCTTGTTAAATTTTTAGCTTGATACAGTTGTTTAAACCTACTCGCCCTGTTAAAATCACAAAATTGTGTATTGTAAACTGTATAGTAAATTGAACTCACAAAATATGATGTAGGATGAATTAGAATTCAAGCCAAGAACTTAGAAGAAAACAGAAAAAAGAAGAAGAAAGTAGGGGAGGGAAACTGGAAAAACACAGGGAAGGGAAAGAAATAAAGCGTAGCCACCAACTTAATTTTTTCATTCAATCATTAACTAATTCAACAACAATGAAAAATTCAATAAATAGCAAAAACCTAAGAGAAATTATAAAAAATAAGGGGTTTAGAGATAGATTTTTAAAAATCAGGTCCAAAATTTATTTATTCAAAAATCAGGTAATACATTAATACCCTAATCCTAATTTCTTTCATCTCTCTCTTCATATCTATCGTCTCTCTCTATGCAAACCGATCACCGCCCTTCACTCTCTCTTCCTAAGCCACCCCGTCCCCAGCAACACAACTCCGGCGTTGAGGCGCTGCATCGGAGGTGCAGCAGCTGACGCCTTTTGAGTGCTGAGTCGACATCGCTCGATGCTGCAGCCGGTGGTGCGACCTCTCCCAACAGTCGATGGCGTCCACTCCAAGACTGGGCACAGTGGTCGTCGCTGCTGCAAATGGATGAGCGAGGCGCCATGGTGTGTGTTGTTAAGGGACTTGGCGGTGATTTTCAGACTCATTTTTAGACTCTTTTGAGTTTTCCACTTAAAACCTCTGCTGTCGAATCTGAGTCTTAAAATCTATGTTGTTTGGCAGAGAAAGGAATTCGCGAAACTGAGTCTGAAAATCTCTGCTGCCGAATCTACAACGCTGCCTCATTTTTTGGGATTTTTGTTATTCGATCTATTGTGGCGGTAGCGGTGGTGCTGGTATAGGTTCAAATCTGGTTTGGTGGTGGTGGTGATGATAATGGTGAGGTGGTGATGTTGGTGGCCGTGGTGTGTGTTGTTATTGTTTGTCCGGCGATAATTCTGTGGTTGTAACTGTGGTGGCTGATCTAGTGGGATCTGATGGTTTTTGGTGGTGGTTTTGGAGATGAAGGTGTGACTACTGGTTGTCGCAATGTCTGGGTGATGGTGATGTTGGTCGTGGTGGTTGTTGTGGCGATAGTGCATAGGTGGTGGTGGATGATCTGGCAGGATCTGATGATTTTGGTTTTCTGTAACTAAAAGTATAATATATGACCTTAAAATTCTGTAATTTGTGACCAATTATTTTGTTATCTGTGACCTAAAAATTATATAGTCTGTGATCGTGAAAAAATCTGTGACCAACGAATTAATTATGACCTATAAATTTTTTGAATTATGACCATAAAAAAATTTGACGTATAAAAATTATTATTTGTGATTGAAAAATTATATATGACTATTTAAATTGTGAATTTGTGACCATATTGTATAGTCGTAGGAACGGTCGCCGAAAAAGAGTGGTGGTCGGAATAGTCGTCGGAGTAGAGTCGGTCGCCAGAACAGTTTCCGGAGTAGAGCGGCGTCCTTACT
>CAIGRB010132256.1:2894-28888 GCA_903798255.1 Fraxinus quadrangulata
TGTTGAATCATATTTATTCTATAGAGATGATTCATTTGAAGATCCAAAAACATTAATTGATTCCAAGATTAAACTACCACATATTACTTGATCCATAAATTCATCCAAATCATATTCTGTTGATCAAGTCATATTATTTCATATTAAACCACAGACTAAAATATGTAAGATCTTTTGATCAAATACCAAATCATTTAATCCATCGGAGATAAATCGATACCAGAGATCGGGGAGCAGTTGCAGAAACACAAATTCAGAAGGACTAAAGTGAGGTACCAGGAGTCGAGATCTGGCGTCAGGAGTACGCAATCCAGAAGGGTTAAGATATAAACCAGGAGTCGGGATTTGTTTCGAAGGAGCGCATCTCCAGTAGGATCAATGGATACTACAGGAATGGGGTTAGAAGTTCTACGAGATATATATGTTTGGATCGTACTATAAGTTTGCTTCGATTTCTAGTGAATTACTGACTGGCAAAGTGTCCGGAGTTTTTACCTAATTGGAATTTCTCCATGATCATTTTTTGTGTTCTTTACTGCTTTAATTATTGACTGTAGTATTCAAACTTTTGATAAATTGATTTATTTGATCTAATCATCTAAAAACAATTAAAAAGAGATTTGTTGCTTTTAACTTTGTTATTCCGCACATTGAGTCTAAATAAATCGGCTAATTTAAAACTTTTTAAAATGTGGACGAAGTTGTGAATAATTGTTGTCTAGACTTTTTCACTTTTTATCATGGGTGGACAAAAGAGCTGGAAACAACTAAACCAAACTAGAACTAATCAGTTTGATTTAGTTCAGTTTTGCTAAAAGTTTTAATGAATTTGGTTCTTAGAACCCAGAACGGGAATAAAAAAGATCTTGATTTTAAATTTCTCTTATGAAATTTTATTAGCTGTGTATGCAACACTTGCACATTAGTTTAATTGATTTCAAATTTCTTTTAAGACAAATTAACGAAGTGTGCAGCACTTGCACTTTTAGTTCTGATCTACCTGAGGATAGATTTTGATTTTATCTTTCTTATCAAATTTCACTTAGTTTGCGACCGTTGCACTTTTAGTTCTGAGTCTACCTAAGGTTATATCTTGGTTTCAAATTTCTCCTCTCTTATGAAATTTCAATAAGTGTGCATCAATTTCACTTTTAGTTTTGGGCTCCATGTAGCAAGGAAATATGGGAATGCATTTATTCAAAGATCTAAGTTACACAAAAATGGCTGACAGGAGAAAGTACATTGCTATGACCTATTGGTAATACTTCTTCATATGTTCAGTTTCCAGGATGAATGATGGGTTTTCCTTTTACATTTTCTCGTTTTTCTCCTTGTAGTATATTAGTTACCCTGTAAGGTCCTTTCCAATTCGGCCCAAATGGGCCTCAATTCAGTTCTTTCGTTGCTAGGAATACTTTCCACAGAGCAAGGTCTTTTACTTCAAATCCTCTTCGTCACACCTTGCTGTTGTAAAAGTTCGATTTTCTTTGCTTATATACAGCGTTTCATAGTTCTGCCTCTCTTTTTCTTTCTTCAAGTAGATCTAACCGTGCTCTAAGTGCCTTGTTGTTGAATTCTTTGCAAAAGTACAAAGTCTGGAATGTGGACATTTCAATCCCAACAGGTATTACAGCTTCACTGTTGAAAGCTGCAGAGAACAGTATTTTTCTAGTACTGGTACTGCAGGTTGTACGATATGACGACAACACACTAAGAAGTTCTTCTGCCCAAGATCTAGTTCATTTGTATAGACATGCATTCAACATTCGATTGATAATTTTATTGATGGCTTACACTTAGTCGTTCACTTGAGTAGTTTTGGCATTGAAAAATGCTTCTTCGTGTTGAGGCATTAACAAAACACCCTTCGCTTGGCATTGTTGAACTATTTGCCATTTTTTAGTGCCAATCAAGCGTGGTATTCCAAACATGCACATAATTGATTTCCAGTGGAAGTATGTTGTTTTATGTTAGGTTATCTTGAATATGGGTTCCATTTCATCCTATTTCATGAAATAATCTAATGCTACGATAGCGAACATGGTTTTTCCCTTCCCTATTGGCATTATCCGGTGAGATCGATTCCTTTATGGTGGGGCCCAAATTATGATTGCAAACTTTTGACATTTGTCACATTTTCACATGAAGTCTAGAATGTCCCTTCTTAAGGCAAATAATCTTGTCTTAGGATTTTGTGGGCTAGGGAGTGTCCCTAGCATGGTTGTCAACCTACCTAAGGCATCTGGATGACTATGTTGAGAATTTGGGGATTTGCTCGAACTCTATATTCTCATTCTGTACTACTATCTGAAGATATGAGGTTATCCTTTCTTCCTTCATTTGGTAGGAGCATTTTATCTAGTTGTTGATGAGATGGGAGTCACCACGTATCTTTGATATTGTTCAATCCGAATGGCATCGCTTTGTAACAATATAGCCTGAGTTAGTGAGGAACAACGTATGCTCCTGGCTGCCTTCATATATAGGTCTCTGATTGTATCCTGAATAGAGGTCCATAAAGCTTAGCAGTTGTTCCTAATTTTCGATCACGGCTTCCACCACCTGATATATTTGAAGCAGAGGGACGCTATCTTTTGGGCAGGCCTTGTTCAGATCTATAAAGTCTATGAAAACTCTTCAATCTTCGTTACTTCTCTTTACTATGACATGATTAGCTATCCACTTCTGGAATAACGCTTCCTTGATGAAATTTCTAGCTTCTCCTTGTCTTTACACAAGTTTTCGTACCTTTTAGGGTTCACAATCGTCTTCTTTATTGGTAGGTTAGACATCAAGGTCGATGTGCAACCTATGGACCCTTCCTCTCCACGTCATGACTCCAAGCAAAGACTTTTAAGTTGTCTTCAAAAAGTGTTTCTCAAAGTGCTGCCTGAATCGACTAAAGTCTTTTGCATGTTTACTCTAGCTATGGGTTAGGTTGCCACCAGAACACTTGGATACGAACTGGGATTCGCTTTAGCTTCACTAAAGGCAAGGTAATTGTCTTCTAGATTCTTTATGTGCTTTACGGCAATGCCTATTTTGGTTAAGTCAGCTGCTAATGGACTCTGATATTTTCCTAATATGGATCATGCAGATTCTTACCTTAGAAAAAGTGATACTTCAACTTTGAGCTCCTACTCGACTTTCTTTTGCCACTCATATCCCTCCGACTTGGGAAACTTTATGGCATAGTGGTAGATAGAGGTTGCTGCTTTCAGCTTATGCAATATGCATCGTCCTAAGATGGCATTGTAGTTCGAAGAGAGGTCGACCACTACGAAGTCAGTGATGGTCCACACTTGGCATAAAGCTTCACCTAGTTTGACCTTTCGGGAAATTGTCCCTTGGCTTCTACAAAATCACGTGTGAAACCCTGGAGAGGTTTTGGGAATAACCTCAGATATCATTTCGATAGTCCCATCTAGTCAAGCGTTCTATGGTATAACACATTGAACTCACGTTGTCTATGAGGGTCTTGTGAATGTTGATTCCCACCATCGTTATAGAGATTATTACACCATCGCAATGAGGTTGTAGTATATCTTGGGCATCTTATTTATGAAAACAAACTAGTAGGTGTCATTTTTTTATTTCGAGGTTTTTCCAATTGATGTGAGATTCTCGATAGAGACTATTTTGGCCTTCCGTTACATATCTTCACCTCACACTCCTAGATCCATTGTCATGTTGGTTGCCTCACATGAACATTCTAATCTCTATTCTATTTGGATTTGCCCTAGCTTGTGGGAATGGAGGAGGTGCATTGTTTCATTCTCACTATTAGGGTGCAGCCTCGTCTCTTGGTCGTCCAACAAATTCTCAAAACTGATTAGTGAAGGCAGTTTTCACTTTAATTTGAATAAATATATCTCCAAAGATGTAATCAAGAGGTGATACTCTTTGAATCACTTCATATAAAGTAAAGTCAAGACCTTTCTTCTGTCTTTCTCTTTAGGTTAGAGGGAACTTTGTGGTCGTTCCTTTCTTCTTCACGGTCCAATGTAGCGTCCTCAACACTAACGTGTTTTCCAGCCCAGTTAAGGATTTCAGATATGATTCACCAAAATCATATTTAGGATTTGAGATAGGAAGAACTACTATCAGGGTAACATTGTTGAAAATTCTCCACTATACTATTGGGTTATTGAATCTTTTGAGGTATATCTTAAGGGACTTCACCCTCGCTTGATGCTAACAAGGCGCCCTTTTGGTGTTTTCCAAGCTCGAGATCCCATAAATTGGAAGAGGAAAGCTATAGCTAAGTCGTTCTGGCTTTGGATGGACTTGTGGGAGTAGTTTTCTGAACAATATCTATGCTCGATCCCCAAAAGTTAGAGGGAATGCATAACCCATAATCACATCTCTCGCTCATTGGAGCTTAATCCACGACGTACATTTATCTAGATGGCCCACTGGGGCATCTTGAGCTATTATGGTAGTTTGAACAATATACTTTAGAGAATGAGTGGTATCTATTGGTGAGACATTCCTTATCCACCCCTTTTGCTTGTCTCCAAGCCGGCTATATGCCACTTCAACTATGCGAGCTCATCTTGCTCCCTTAGATTGGTCCTTAGTGTGTGAATGGTGATTTAAGGGACCTCTTCGTTGTTTGTCTTGGGAAGGTTGGCTGTCAAGATGGTAAAATACACTTCTCTCATGCTAAAGTCCAATGTACTTTATGGGATTTGCCTCATTTAGTTGGTTTTGCTTTTGGATGGTTCATCTTCTGGAAACAACAGGTTCCCTTCTATCGGTGGGCGATATCCCTGGCTCTTGAATGGTGGTAGTTTGATTTTGTTCCATGCGGTGTTCGTTGTTGGTTAGGTTTCGGATAGCTTCTATGGATGTAGTTATTTGCTGACCATCTGTTCTAACAAAAGTTTTACCCGCATGATATCTTCAGCAATTTGGCGGGATTTCGACATTATTACTCTTTTTTGGTTATTGCTGCAGCTTCTTGAACCTCGATTCTGGCTCATTTCATAATGAAAAAAAGGGAAAAATGGATTTTTAGAATTTTGGATAGGACTATCTGTGCATGGAATTTTTTGGGACATCGTTGCTCCTTCTAATGCCACTGTTGACGGTTAAAAGTGAGCGACATTTTTTAATCAACTTCACAAGATTTAACTTAATCAGCAAAGTATGACTGCAATTCTTCTTGAGCAGTAAGGCATAGCGTCGCCCACAAGTGCACCTGCGAAGGGAGGAAAAGTCATCAAAATCAATACTTATATATGCCGAAAGTGTAAGTGCAGTTATATATGAAAATTGCTCACATGTGTTTTGTCAAAGAAATTTGAATATGTTCTCAATTGAGGTTGTCTTGTGCCAGACCACCACAAGATCCTTGGAAGGCCGTCACCAATCTTGCTCGAGAATCGAGCTCCCAACTCTGGGATTGCCTCGTAAATCCACAACTACAAGATATTTATGAGATTGGTTACCATATACAGAGGTACATAAAAATGTGCAATTCATAGAAATGAAAGAAATACGAACACACGTTTACTTGAATAGCAAGGGGAAATCCGTACAACGTGTAAGACATCTTGTCGCAATCGTTGACCTTTGCCAAGTCCGCCTTTCTCCCCCATCCACAGAGTAGTGATTTGATAAGAAGTTTAAAGCTTACTGTCCACAATGGTAAGAGTTTCAAGATGTATCCCAACATTTCGGTCTCTACAATTGAATACACCTTCGATAATTAGTGCCAACCCAAGCTTATAACGGTGGTTACGATTGGCACATTTCAAGAAAACCTTCTCCAGGTCACTACAAGTTATTCGGTCTCTATTGGGAAACATCTTGTCCCGTAGCCGAATTTTCTCTAAGATTTTCTCGGAAGCCTCACACTTCAAGCTAGTGATTAATGCGAACTCAGGCATTCCGAATTTTGTAAACCTTTGGCACACCTTGAACCAAGCCTCGAAACGTTTTGGGTAAATCACAAATCTAATCACCATTTCATGTACTAATTGCGCAAATATTTTGAGCTCCGGCAACTTCGCAACATGTCCTATACAATTTTTCTCGAAAATAGTATTTTGTTGTTCATCGAATTTGTTGAGGACCACTGTTACATACTTGGTGTTGCTAACCTGTGAAATTTGGAATGGAATGTGCTCTTCTTCCGGAATTTTGTATCGGTGTAAGGAAGTCATCTACAAATAACAAAAACGAAGAATACAAACATGATAAGGCAATAGAATAAAACATAAATGATTTTTAAAAGAGAACGTTCGTTTGTCACCTTTTAACTCCAAATTCAAACAAGTATTCAACAAAGCTGATAAATACTCCAACAACTGAATCCCTTCCAAGGGTTTTACTATAATCAGCTAACAATAATTAAAAAAAAAAGACACAATTATGATTTGCAGAAAAAAAAAATGATAACTGAATTCGATGGAAGGGGAAAATAAATGTATTTCCATAGATGGTGAGTTGTAGTATTGGATTTTGCTTTTGCTTTGAATTCTGCTCACAGGAAATCAGTCTGACATGATTGTGTACCTATACTGTCGAAGAAATTATTGTAAAAGAGGCCAGCTTTTTTCCCTCAAGACTTGCTGCTAATGATTTACAAAGTGTTGCAGCTATTTCCTCAGCCTGTTTAAGCAACAAAATGATATAACTTAGGTGTACTGGTGAATTCCAACAAGTCTTACTACCTGAAGCTACAGAAACTTGCAGACAAATTAAAACAATACTAATCAACTATCATTTGTCAAATTTTGGTCAACCACCAAAAGGACTCCATCTTAAATGTTAAGCAACATTTTATAGCCTCAAATTTCATTGCAGGAACAATGATCTTACACAAATATATGGAAATATGGTACACAAAACAATTACCAATAGAAGTACTCTACAATATGGTGTATTAACACAAATATATATTTCATGATTGATTTGGAACTTTGAGAAAGATAACTTCTTCTACAGTGGAAGCAACACAAAAATATAAAATGCCAACTAAGCTAGAGGGAAATGAATGAAAAAAAAAATTAGCAATTCTTTTGAAGTCCAGTTGAGGACAGAAGTTTATACGGTCAAAGTGAAACCTAAGTCCAGTTGAGCCAGTTTCAAGTGGCGTACTTCATATCATTGATAGTGTTGCATTTGATAATAGACAATTGTAGCAACTCAACTTACTACTGAGTTTTGTACAGCTATTTAAATTTTCCATTTTGTTTTAAATTAGTCACTATGTCAAATTTCTTGATTTCCTCGTGGTGCCAACCCGATGCAACAAATCCAGAAATCAAAGAATTCCAGAAAACCACACTTAGTTTAGGAATTTCAACAAACAATTTTTGGGCATCCTATAATTCCTCAAACATCACATAAAAGTTTATCAAAAATGTTGATACAAATACATCAGAATCCAACCCAGATTTGAGAATGGAGATAGAACTCATTACAAGATCTCAAAAATATAGGATAACATGCAAGATCGGTAAGCCATAAATCACAATAGCCAAACAAAAAATAGTTCTTGTACGAATGGAGACCATTCTTTTTAATTCAAATAAAAAATGCTAAGAGTTATAAAAAATCAAAGAAGCAAATCGAAGTAAATCAAGAAAAAAAAAAAAGTTAAAATGAATAAACCGGATTGAGTGAGAATCCGACCGGATAAAGAGGCAACAAATGAGAAATGGAAACAATTGCAAGCAACACACGGCTACAAATTGGCGATTGACACTTACCACTGCTATTTGGACGGATGGAGGAGCAGGTACAGCGACAGCGCCAGTCGACGACGAAGACGAAGATGGGGATTTTATCATTTTTAGATTAGACAGAGAACAGTGAACGGATAGAAAATTTAATTTTGGTTCATTTACATGGGTCGGGTCATGTGGATTTGGGTAGATTTTCATGGGTCGGTTGAGTGAAAAGTGAACATTTAATTTATGAATTGACATGGTAAAATCCGACCGGATAAAGAGGCAACAAATGAGAAATGGAAACAATTACAAGCAACACACGGCTACAAATTGGCGATTGACACTTAGCACTGCTATTTGGACGAATGGAGGAGCAGGTACAGCGACAGCGCCAGTCGACGACGAAGACGAAGACGAAGACGAAGATGAAGATGGGGAATTTATGATTTTAAGATTAGACAGAGAACAGTGAACGGATAGAAAATTTAATTTTGGTTCATTTACATGGGTCGGGTCATGTGGATTTGGGTAGATTTTCATGGGTCGGTTGGGTGAAAAGTGAACGTTTAATTTATGAATTGACATGGTATTTTTTCAAAATAATAGTATTGGCCAACACAATTTATTAACACTATCAATCTTTTGTATTTAGTGTGGAATTAAAAAGTGTTAACAAGGGTATTTTGGTCTAAAATATTAGAAAATAGACATTGAACAAATTTTGGCCATTTTTGCAAATGGCGATGTGAAAATAGACATTTCTTGCAATTTCCTCAATATTTTATTTTGAAGTGTGTGGTTCTATTTTTTATTATTATGAAGTTACCCTCCTTTCTGTCCGAAGTTATTTCGTAGAATCGTTGTAATTCATTCATCATGTGGTCGGTTTAAGATTTAGTTATGGGCAATACACTGTAAGATTACTTTTGGGAAGTGTTCAAAAACATGTTTATAAATTGTTGCTAAAAGTCAAATTACTTTTTACCTACATATTTCGTGCAAGTACTCCCAACTCATTGATCATTCATTTGTATTTATTTATCTACCTAATTGCTTCAAATCTTGCAATTATAATCGACAATGAATCGCACAAGGGGATAGAACAAAACAGACCATGTACACGTAGCTTACCATAAGTTTATTGATAGAAAAAACTTTAATTTGTTATATCAGCAACCAACAATTGGGGCAATCAGAAATTAGATAACTAAGATTGTGATGAAATACATTGCACGCCATATTCAGCTTAACAGCAAGTTAAGAATTCCTCCAGAAAGGGAAAACAAGGCTCAATTTTCAAGGGGAAGAAATACATTTTGTGGAAAACCATCGCCATTGCATTAACATGACTACAGACCCTGTTCAATGAGGTAATCACCAAGCCTCTCAACAACCATATTGCATTGGCCAGGAGTCATAGGCTCGTCGTATATTCCAAGGAGCAATGCTTGGTTTGTCTTCTTGATGGTAATACCACCAGGACCCTGAAAAGGAAAAGAAAAAAAAAAGGTTTAACCACATCAGAATTACATATCGACTATCTCAAAAATAAGACGTTTCATAGATCAATTTATCACATCAATGTTCGGGTATAAGATTTGGACTTAGAAGCACCTGTAAGGGGAAAGTTGATAATCTGGACATGAAGATAGATTTGTAAAACACCCATACATTGATCAAATTACCAAGATATCATTGTCCTATTATAATTATCCAAATACCCCTGATTTTATTTAGGGGTATGCATTTAACTTATATTTTCAGATCTTCTCCACAATCCTCCCTTTTATCATCCAGTGACTAGTCCAAGATAATGTTGTTTCTTCTTTCTTCCTCAATTTTCTTCAAGTAAAAACCTTTGGAGGCCTTGTGCATTGCTGTAGGTTAACAGTCAACATTAGACTCCGACATGTCTTATAACCTGAATCCTTACATACACATAATTGGGTTTCTCCAGCAGATATAACGATGAACTGAGAAAAGTTACAAAAATGTATTCATGTAGCCCGCTCAAATTTATTGGAAGTAAGACTTTATAGAGTTTTTAACGAATTGATATTGCGACTTAGAATGAAAGAACCATGTCGCAAATTGCTCATTACTTGGTAGATAGAATAACCACCATCTGGAGAATCTAAAAGTTCAAAACAATGAAACTTGATTGTTTGGCTCATTTTCAAAGCCAACCAATGCGAACATCATCTATATCATTCCAAGTTGACCCGCCATTTATTGAAGCCAACAGTTATCTCAAGGAACTCCATCATATTCTTCTACAGATTTACTATCTTGTTTTAGAGTTAACAGCTTTGAGTGTAAGACATTTCTTAATTAGAAAGAAGGAAAGTGTTAGTTCTGCTAGTTCATCTCATCTAGGCCCGGGCATGGTTCGGGTCAGGTTGGTTTTGGGCCCAAACCGAAACAAAACCGACTTGGTCGGTTTAAATAAATTTCAACCCAAATTGACCCTATCCAACTATTGAAATTGAATCGAACCAAACCAAATCAATTTGGATCGATTAGTCGGTTTGGACATTGACCCAAGTTAAAACACTGTCTGTAGTGCGTATCAATAAAATATATAGCCCGTCTGGTACAAATAAAATCTAAATTTAATCTAAGTCAAAATCAAAGTCAATAATAAATTTTAATCAAATATTTAATGAATCCCACAACTTTTCAACTACTCATTTCCTCAATTTCTATCAAATTTTACTAAAAATATGATTTTAATCCCATCAAACAAAGCATAATGTAAATAGTAAATGATCAATTTTTCCAAAGTCATCCTACATATCCGATAGTTTATCAACAAACAATTACACCAAAATGAAAGCAAGGCTACAACATGAATTTGGAGTTTACAATTGCTTTCCATTTCTTTTGGTATTTGAAGTTGATAGAAGAGTTGTAGACAAATTAATTGAGAAAGAATTAGATTTTTGTTTTTATTATTTTATTTTTTTAAGTTTAAAAGTTAAAAATCTGAATTTAAAATGAAAAAAAAAAGGGCGCCATAGGAATATCCTCTTTGTTTTGCTAGATTACTTAGTACAAGTTATTGTGTACATCACAGTCATGACCAACATCATCACCGTGCATAGTTGTTGGTAATGTTGAATTCACAACCACAACATCCAAAAAAAAAAAAAAATCAAAAAACTGCAAGAAATTGAAATTGCATGTGAGCAGAATGACTGCAAAAACTGTTGCGAGCAACAATTAAAAAAAAAAGACTAAAAAATCAAGTTTTCCAAGCATTTATCAACAGATTATAATAATCAAATTTTAAATCACAATAATTACATCAGATCATTACCTTCTTTCCTCTAATTACGGCTCCTGGCTCCCCTTGAATCACCATATACTTTGTTCCACCAAGATATAGCCCTGTAGGAGCAAGTTTTCCTGGTTCATTAAAATCTTCCATAATGGCTTCTATTTCTTCTGGTTTAAACTACAAGGCCATAAAAATGGATATCAGTCATACATGAGGTGAACGTAATAATGAATTCAGATAAAAACCAAGATGATGTCACAGAGTGTTGTGCAATCGGTGTGTTTATTCACTGGTCACATATAGTTTGAAATAGAAAAGACCCATCCACATGACATTACAATTTTTTTCCCATATATTTTTAATCTTTGGGAGGGTGAAGATTTAAGATGTTAAAAATAAAATAAAATTACAAGAGATAGATGGAGTGTTAAGGGAACATCATGTAAAAAGCAAAAAATAATGTGAAGGGCATCAAGTTAAGGCTATATAATTTAAAGAGTCTGGACAGCAAATATAACTTTGCTCTCAGTTATCATCTCGGGTTGCTTCTCTCAGCCGCCTACCCAAAGAAAGTAAAGCACAATCCTCTTTCCACAATCCTCTTTTCTACTTTCCTATTTTTCAACTTCTACTTCTTCCAATAGTTACACACTATAAAAAGTATAGCACAATCCTCTTTCCCACCTTCCCGTTTTTCAACTTCTACATCTTCCAATTGTTACACACAATAAAAAGTAAAGCACAATCCTCTTTCCCACTTTCCCATTTTTCAACTTCTACATCTTCCAATTGTTACACACAATCATGACTCGCACACTGCTTGTGTCTTCTAGTAGTTGCCAACTTGCCATCATAAATTACTATAATCTGTCTCCAGTTCCACGGTCAGTTTCTACTATATCTTGTTGATAATTATTCGGTTCACCATTGTAATTAGTTAAAACATATATTCTGGCAAATAATTGAGCACGTGAACATTTTAATTAGATTGTTCTATGCTGAAATAGAATTCTGTAAATTTCAAATTGAATAGAATCATCACTTTACCAAATAATTACACAAGGGCCAACAATAATCGATTTCATAAACAGCTATAAAATACTAATAAACTAGTAGAAAAAACAACTGAAGTGAAATCAGGATGAATAGATAAACATCTAAATTCATTTAAAAATAAAAAATAAACCTACGTCTTCATTGAATACTTATAATCTAATTCTAGAATCAATAATAATCTATTTCACAAGAAACCCACAAATCAGTAAAGCAAAAAGTCCATAAAATTGAGGCCCAAAATCCAATAACCAAAAAAAAGGGGAAGAAGAAGAAGAAGAACCTGAGGAAAATTTTCACTTTGAGCCCAAACTGTACCATCTTGGCCAATAATGGCAGCAGAAGTGAGACGATTCCCGTCCATATCACACATCAAGTGATCATCTACATAAATCTGCCAAGACATTTTCAAGTTTTTGTTTTGCTGTTTAATTTGCAACACAAATACTATTTTTCTTAGCTGGGTCCGCTTCTTTTGAGTTTCCTTCTTCAATTTGAGTCGAATTTATTGGGTTGAGGTGTGAATTTTCTGAATTTAGCGTGGGATTTACGCGGATTCAATTAGTGCTCCATCAATGATTTCGTACCGTTAGCTGGATTGACAGGTGTATAATTGTAACGTGGAAGTGGGTCCCGCCCGCCCATATTGAACAAGCTTAAATACGGGAAAAATATTTCCAAAAATATTCCCATATTTTTGACCCTATTTTTTGACATGTCTATGTAGCATGATTAATATTCTTTTAACATTTTTGCAAATACGAACTAAATCATCCCTAAAACCTTTATTTTGCCATCACAGGTGTTGAGGAGGATATGTTGCACTACTTTTTTCGGCCGATTTAATTTAATCAAGGCCGAATTTTGCCATAATCAAGGCAGATTAAATAAATATTGCCTTGATTAGGCATTCAAAATGGAAAAATAAGTTTTTTTTTCCCTAAACTTCATGTCTACGGTTACCCTCAGGACCCTAACTAGTCCTGGGATAGCACGCGAAACGACCTAGTCCAATTTGAGTGCCGATCTTTTTGCAACCCCAATCATGCGAAAATATGACATGAGTTGCATTCTCGCTATCATCAATCCAATACTGGATGCAGAAGTCACAAATCACTTTGCACAAAAATGAAGTAGAAGCAGCAGAAACTCTCCCAATTCAAGGGCCGAAGGCTTCAGTAATTCGCAATCCCTAAACGCTACGATATGAAACTGAAACCCGATCTCGTTGCATTCAACTTTATTGGCACTATCAACATCTATCTCCAACACCAACTTCCTTGTTATGCTGATGAACCTATGAGGAAAAAAAAAAGAATATTTGGTTGGGAATATAAGGACTATATGTGTAAAAATTAGCCCAAGTTTGACAATCGTTATTTAGGTAAAATAGAGTTTTGAATAGTATTTTTTTGGAGAATATATGGTTAAAAAGTAGGAAAAAATGTTTGTATTTATATGTAGAATATTTTATTGTGTGAATATGTGGTTAAAAATGAGTATGTAGAAAAAATAGTTTTGAAATAATGGTTATTAAAGAGGGGCTAAACTTTGAATTGATTGTCTTTAAATTTATAAGATGTTTACTGGGCTTATAAATCTCTAGAAAATAAATATGATACTAAAGATGTTGGAACTAAGAAAAAAAGAGTTTTGAAATAATGGTTATTAAAGAGGGGCTAAACTTTGAATTGATTGTCTTTAAATTTATAAGATGTTTACTGGGCTTATAAATCTCTAGAAAATAAATATGATACTAAAGATGTTGGAACTAAGAAATTTTTGACTTTATAAAGATTGTAGTTAGTCAAGTTGATGAATTACAAATTATTACTCACGAAGTTATCGTTGAGTGGTATAAAATGTGTGATGATTTTGAAGTGTGTCTGCTACTATTGAAAAATTATCACCTACTTGGAAAGACTTTTTCTATTTCAATAATGTGTTATAAAGTGACCCGATTTACCATAAACAAACCAATCACCAACAGTTTTATTTTCAAAAATGGGTTTATACCGATTGTTTTTCCCTACGAATTTCTTTTCTTTGTTAAGTCCTTGTAACCATAACTAAAATTTCCAATAGAATTTTTCTCAATAAGATTAGCATTGGTAACTTAATTCTATAGTTTGACACCCATTTTTTTTTTGCCAAATTCTCATTTTTCTACAGTACTTTGCGAGACCCATGTGTGAAAAATGCAATGAAAGATCTAACATTACCTGCTCACAAAGAGACGTTGCTGCTGAAGTCAAATTTTCACATTCTATAAATTTCAGTTTTGCCCTTGAAGTCATTGTTTGTTTCCTTCAAACATTATCTCAATTGATGGAGGACAAGTACGTAAAAACGGATGGTGAATCAGAGGGCAAACTTGTTCAAGTAATACAACGGCTCTATCATCTCTTCTTTCACTCTGTAAACGTGTCATCCCTTTCTCTGAAAAATGCAGGAGAACACTATAGTAAAATGAGAATTTGGACCAAAAAATGGATATCAAATGCAGGCCAATGGTCTCTCCCTAAGTTTTATCATCCTAGTGTCTCCCTCAATTCTAATGATCAATCATCTAAAGACATCTCTTTTTGTTTTTATTTCTTAATTGAAATATATTAAATAAATATATATTAACCATAACCACAATCCGCTTTTACGTTAAACCTGGAGAGAGGGAAATATAAAAGAAGAAACACGATCCCTCAGAAACTACTTCCACGTCGTATACGAGAAACAAACCAAAAGAAATTGGTACTTACCCAAATTCCACAAATATCTCCTCTGCAATCCTAAAGATCATTCGAACTCATTCTCCACAATCAACGAAATATTTACACTCACAGTAACTATTTCCAGTAATCTCTGTCGTCTTCACTACGTCGCTTGCATTTCGAGAGTAACAATTTTTTTCTACAATAGTGCTAACAAGGAGCTATGACCGGAAGCCACATTCTAAACATGGTGAGACAACTGGAGGACACCAAGGAAAAAGAAGGAGACCAAAGACGACAAAAGGAGTTCGACAAGAAATTCCCAAGAGTCCACTTGATCCTCGAAAACCTAGGTCGAAGAAGGTACGCATCTGTTCTAGTCATTTGAGTTCATGGGCAATTCGTTTTTGAATTTTATTGGGTAAGAATGATTAGGATATTGTTAAATTTGTTGTCAATTTTTTTCCAGTTGTGACCTAGGCATTCCATTGCAAACAGACAGTTCTAATGTGACCTAGGGTTTTTATTGCGAACTTCCCCTTTTTTATTCAACTTTTCCATTCGTTGTGACCTAATTACTCATCTTTGAGACCATTACATATGACCTATGTGACATTTCTGTTTGTATGATTTGGGACAGTCACATGTTTGTCTCCAATACAAAGAGTGCGACCAATTTTGTTGGTTTGAGTGTGTGACCTATGTACAGAATGTAACAAATCCTTACGACCTTTGTAGAGATTGTGACATGTTTTATATTTATGGAAAGATATAGTTTGTGACCTGGTTATTATGTAGTATTATATATGCTCTGCTAGATGGCTGTGTGTATAATCATTAGGTATTTGACATATGTTTATACATTTTGTAATGTATTGCAGGAATGACTGTACATGATACCCGAAGATCTATGGTTTCCGAGTAAAATTACAACAAATGTGACCAAGAATGTTCTATCAAATTTTACATCAAAATTCACTGATGAACAAAAGGCAATTCTAGCAGACAAGTGCTTCTCGTACTACATGGATTGTCATGATATTGTTGTGCAGCCTCAACTAATACACTATTTTTTATTGAGAGAAGTAAAACAACCAAATCCAAATGAGATGTGGTTCAAGGTTGCAAACAGATACATGTGATTTTCGTTGGCTGAGTTCATTTAGTAACAAGACTTCGAAATATTGGAAAGGATGTTAGGAAAATGCTTGAAAATGTACCTTCCGGAGTTGAGGACACATATTTCGGGAATTTGAAATTAGTTACGAACGAGGATGTCACAATAAAAAATTTTGATAGGTCACAAATTTAAAAATATATATATATATATAGGTCACAATTTATTTGTCAGTTACAAATTATCGAATTTTTAGATCACAAATAACCAAATAGTAAGTCACGTACACCAAATAGTTGGCCACTTGCGACCACCACCACCACTAATGCCACCACCAACAACCACATATTGCAAATGCAAAACCACCACCCCAACAACAACAAAAAATCAACAACATCGTTGATCGTCGCCAGTTGTGTTGTAGGCAACACTATCTGCACCGTCAAACCCCAACAAACCCCAAACACATGGAAACAACCACCACTCCAACAATAAAAAAACGAACACTACCACTGATCGTGCGTTGTAGCGAAGCTGCACAGAGACTCTGCTTCTCGGCCCTGTATTGTTCACAATCACCATGCGATTTCTCCGACGCTGTGAGCGCTTCTGTTCAACGACACTTACAGCAAATCGCCGCAATACAATAGCCCTCGGAGTCGGAGGCTGTCACAGTGAACACCACATTGTTGCTTACAGCGACGAGCTCCGCCGTATTCTCCGGCTACGACACCCGCTTATGTTTGAGGGAGATAGAGAGAGAAGAGAGGGGAAGAAGATGGAGAAAATAATTTAGGGTTTAAATTGGGTAGATGGGGAGGGTGAGAGTATATAAATTAATTTATTAATATTATTAGGGTGTGTTTGAGCCACATTATTTTGAAAGAATGTATTTTAGAATAATAGATTGATGGAGAATGTGTGGTTGAAAAAGAAGGAAAAATTATTAATGTGATGGAAAATATTGTTTTATTAAAGAATATGTAGTTAAAAATGAGTAGAACAATAAGAATGAAAATTTTAATGTATATCAAACATGGGCTATATGAAAATATAAAATTATTACCTGAGTTTTGAATAAGTAAACTGTAAACATTATTTTGAAATTCAATCTCTAAATACACGTCTCCCTGTAATTTCTATTTCGTAATTAACCGCTTTTCACACTTTAGCTAAATAAAATAAGTAGTAATTGTTGACCTACGGTTGATTATAACCTTAAATTTTTATTATAGCAAACTAGTTCATCTTATTTACTAACAAGTTGAATTCAAGTGATTATAATTTTTCAAAGCTTGCGATATAAAATTGATAGATGGTTGTCAAAAGATCAAAAGTTATCATCACAAATCGGACTCATAAAGAAGTCAAGATCGAAGTCACACATTCAGGAACTTAAGAGCCCAACTTGGGAACAAGATCAAGGACTTGATTTCTTAGATAAAGTGTAAAGATACTAATATTTTAATATTTGGTAATTTCCAACGGTCCAAAATTTAATCGTTCTGATCTCTCATTTTTATTGTATAAACAATTATATTGGTCATTCAGACAAGACGATAGGACAAGTCATTCGAACTCTCAAATTTTTTTGACGTTTTGAACTCTATAAATACATCTACTTCTTACATTCAATAAAACATTCTCTAAGAGCATTAAAGCGAGAAATACTTGAGCAAAACTCTTTGAACTTATATCTTTTTAAAAAAACATTTGCTTTGAGAACTTTTGATTGATTGAATCAACTTTTGAAAATCATCTTTTTCATCAAAGTTCTCTCATCTAACATCTGAGAATCATTTATTGCTATTCATTTAAGTGTTAGCCTATTTCTCTTTTTATACTTAATTTGTGAATATTATTTATTAAGAGAGAAGATCCAAATTTTAAAATTGTTGCTTTAAATTTGTGGGTCATATTGAGGTCCCGTAAAACTCAATATCGTATAAGGATCGATGCTCATTATTTGTAAGTCGTCGGAAGTGTTGTAAAAGATTGTATTGCACCATAACTCAATCAATATAATGAAAATATTTTACCCGTATCGGAGAGCTTGGTAACAGAGGATGTAGATAAGTACTTTGGATCGAACCTCCACAATTATATCGTTTGCATCATTTCTTTCATTTTACTTATCGCTTTCATATTTGTGCTTATTATTTGAATTAATCTATTTAATCTTTACTTGGTTGAATTTAGATTAATTTTTCGAAAAAATTTAAAAACAAATTCACACCCTCTCTTGATTAGTTATTTTTGGGCTATCAATCAGTATCAGATCGAGGTGTTCATTTTGAATTTAAAGATTTAACAATCTAAGTAATGGCTAATCACAATCTTCCAAATCTTGAGGGGCATTCTACAAATCGTCTTCCATTCTCTGATGTCACACATTATAATTATAGAAAAGTTAGGATGATTATTTGCATTCAATCAATACATTATAATATTTGGAAGGTTATTGAATATGACCCTTATGTGCCTACCAAGATTATTAAAGTAGATGGCAAACCCGATCAAACCATTCCAAAGCTTAGAGAGGAGTATGACGAGGATGATAAAAGAAAATTATCTTTAAATATTGAGCCAAAAATCTACTTTATTGCGCCTTGGATGGAAATGAAATTAATCGTATTGAAACGTGCAATTCCATATACGGTATTTGACATCTATTAGAAATTGCACATGTCGGCACTAGTAAAGTAAAAGAAATTAAGATTAATCGTTTGGTTAAAGAATTTGAATTTTTTTTTTTTATGAAACAAGATAAACCTATTGTTGACATGATTATTCATTTCACTAACATTGTTAATGGGCTCAAAGGTTTTGATCATAAATTTACTAAAAGGTGAGTTTGTAAGTAAAATGATTAGCTCAACATCAGAAGATTGGAGCTCATTAGAAGAACTTTATGGAATATTGATGAATTATGAGCTCAAAATATCGGAACTAAGGAGAAAACTAGGAAAAACAAAGAGGAATCAAAGGAGCTTTCTAATCGCCAGATTTCTTTAAAATCGATAATTGAAGAAGGAACTACAAGTGAAAAAAGTGTGATGAAGAGCTCAATGATCTAGTTCTTATTGTCAAAAAATGAAAAGATTTTCGAAATAATCGAAGATTCCAAAAGAAAGAAGAAAATGGTGAAGAAAGGAGTAAGAAAATCATTTGCTATGATTGTGACAGACCCATTCAAAAGAGAATCAAGTGCCTAGACAAAAAATGAGTATCAAGAAAAATGCACTCCAAACAATATGAGATGAAAGCGATAATGATAATCGCGATGAAAATGATAGTCAAGAAGTCGCCAACACGTGCTTCATGAAAATCGAATATGAGGTAAATCCTATTGAAAAATGTTCATATGATGATTTATCAACCTTCTATGATAAAATTCTTGAGGAATTTGAAAAGTTTGCCTTAAATTACTCAATTCTTAAAAAGAAACACTACTTCTTGAAAAATGAAATGAAGACAATTTTAGAAATTCAAAAGGATCTCAAAAAAGAAAATGTTCATTATGATTTTTTTAATTAAAGAAATTTTTTCTTTAAAGAAAAAGTCGAAGATCTAAGGTTATTTACAAATTCACTAAAGGTAAGAAAAACTTTGATTTAATACTTGTGATTAAAAATGTGTTTTTGACAAAGGAGGAGTTGTATATAAAACATTTTTGAAACAAAAATCTTTCAAAAATTTATTTGTCAAAGTATCAAACTCCTTTCTTTCAAACACTACATGTAGCTTTTGCAATAAAGATGGACATATTACTTATAATTGTCTAATCAAAAAGATGCTACACTTTGAAAACTTATATTATTTTTGTAGTATCAAAGAAGATAAAGAGCAAATGGTTATAAGATAGTGGATGCTCAAAGCATATGACCGGAGATAAAATGTTACCATCAAACTTCAAAAAGAAGGATGAAGACCATGTCACATTTGGAAATAATGTAAAAGGAAAAATCATTGGAATTGAAAAAATTGGTAAACATTTTTCTCCTTCAACTGAAAATATTTTATTAGTAGATAACATCAAACATAATTTGCTTAGTATTAGTCAATTATATACTAAAGGATATCATATAAAATGCGATTCTTCCAGATACTTTATTAAGGATGCTATATCAGAAGAGGTGATATATACAAAGCTAAAGTAAAGATGTTTATATTATTAATATCAAATTTGAAATTGATGAAAAATGCTTATCAAATTTAAAAGAGGATACTTGGTTGTGTCATAGGAGATTATGTCATGTTAGTATGGATCTTCTCTAAAAAAATTTCAAAAATTGTTTTGTCAAATGTTTGCCAAATTTAAAATTTGAGAAAGATAAAATTTGTGATACTTGTCAATTTGGGAAATAAGTGAAAAGTTCTTTTAAACTTAAACTATACTCTTCAACTATAAAACTGCTATAACTTCTCCATATGGACCTTTTTGGACCCTTTAGAACCGCTAGTTTCGGTGGTAAACATTATTCATTCATTATTATTGATGAATTTTCTAAATTTACTTGGGTCCTATTTTTAGATTCAAAAGATGAACACAAGGAAAAGGCAAACATTCAACAAAGTGAAATAGAACCTTCTGAAGTACTAAATGATCCTACTCTACCAAACGCATAGATGTTTATTCCTTCTCATCCAAAAGAAATAATTATTAGTAATCCATCTAAAGGTATTACTACTAGAACTTTTACTAAAAATCATCTTAATAGTTGTGCTTTCATTTCGCAAATTGTAATAAAAAAATTCAAAGAAGTCGAGTTTGATAAATCTTGGATTCTAGTTATGTAAGAAGAACTAAATCAATTTGAAAGAAATCATGTTTGAAATTTAGTCGCTAGACCAAATAATATAACTGTTATCAGTACAAAAATGGGTTTTTAAAAATAAAGGAGATAAAAAAGATAATTGTGCGTAACAAAGCTAGATTAGTGGCACAAGGCAATCAAGAAGAATGCATCGATTTTTAGAAAACTTTTGTACCAATTGTTAGATTAGAATCCATTTACATGTTTCTTGCATTTGCTTGCAATAAATGAGTCACTCTTTATCAAATATATGTTAAAAGTGCAGTTCTAAATGGCTATATTTAAGATGAAATTTTAGTAGAGTAACCTCCCGATTTTAAAGATCACAAGTAACCAGATTATATTTTTAAAGTTAGAAATTTTCTTTAGGTTTAAAACAAGCTCCTCGAGCTTTGTATGAAAGATTGGACAAATTTCTATTTTTAAACGATTTTTCAAAAGGGAAAGCGGATATTATCCTTTTTATCAAAACCAAAAATAATGATATGATTATCATTCAAATTTATATTCACGATATTATTTTGGATACAACTAATATTTCTCTATGTGAAGAATTTTCTAAATGTATGAGCAAGGAGTTCGAAATGATCATGATGGGAGAACTCAGATTCTTTCTTGGACTCCAAATTTGACAAACTAATGATGGGATATTCATTAGCCAACATAAGTATATATTGGACATGCTCAAGAGGTTTGAAATGGAAGACTTAAAGCCAATGAACGCATATCTATAAAATTGGACAAAGATGGTCAAGGTATTTTTGTTGATGTAACTAAATATCGAGGTATGATAGGATCCCTTCTTTACTTAACTACAAGTAGATCCGATATTATGTTTAGTGTGTATTTATGTGCTAGATTTTAATCAAATCCTAAAGAATCACAAACCATAGTGCCATAAAAAGAATTTTTAAATAGGTCTCATTCCACAAAAAAATAGGTTCCCACAAACTGGGCCCAAGCATTGGGGACTAGCTAGGTAGGAGCTAGTTCGTACAAGCTCAGAATGACTCTAAAGAAGGGATAAAGGGACAGCGTAAGCCCCGCCTTTAGGAGAAACTCATTGACGACGACACACCCCTGCTTCGAAAAGTAGACACACTCATCAAGAGATAGGGATAAAAGCTCTATATCATAAGGAATACGATACTTTTCCCTAAGGTTTGCTAAATGGTTCGCGTTTACAGTTGAAGGTTTGCTAAATGTTTTCCCTATTTTCCCCAAAAGGCAAAACACTTTGTCCGGCCCTAATAGCTGGAGCCAGGTCGGTCGTGTGAGTAACTATTACCCCCATCTCAGAAGCCAAACGACTGAGATCTATCCCTTTCCCAGAAGATTGTGAGGATGCCATTTGGTCGAGTTTAAAAGAAAAAGGGAAAATGTTAAAAGTACTTACTGATTGATCAAAGGGCGGTGAAGAAAAGTCATCGGAGATGAAGACAAATCACCAAGAATTGAGAACACAAGGAAAGAAACAAAGAAAATGAAAAACTTTGGAGAGTATGAATGCTGATTGCGTGAAAGGCAAAATCATTTTTTGGCAACAAACTGCTGCCTTTTATAGGCGGAGGCTTTGAACCTCAGTCGTTGGATTTCGATCGGATCATCTGACCATCCATTTGAGGTTTAAATCTGAGCCACTCATTCCATCTGCTGCATCGTCTTCTATGGCCCAGATCAGAGTGCCCTCGCCACGAGTTATTGTGCACCTAAAAGTTCGTAAGATGTACGTACGACAACCATCATTGTGCATTAAATACGGTGACGATTGCGTGTATGGGAAGATGAACCAATTTAGCTAATTTTTTCTTGAAACGTACAAAGACAGCAAATCATATAAGGCTTCGAATATATAACCTACTTTGGATAAAATAGCTTCAAACAATACCAACAGGCTATTCGTGCAAGTCGGTATATTTTCATTCTACCTATGATATAAATATTTATACTTGGACTTGGGGGACTATTGTGGTGTGGTAAAATCACCCCTTAACAAATTTTTGTTACATCCAAGTCCACACATTATAAATAATCATGCCTAGACTTGGGAGGACTATTGTTACGCCTTGCCACTGAGGCTTTGGTCAAAATTCCACGTATTTACCCACTTGGAAAGAAAAGCAACAAAGAGTCAGCTAGTCAAGTTTAAAAATATCAATGAACAGCCGAAGCTCTTGTGCCGAGTCGAAGTAGTATGCCAAAACTCTTGTTATGTCAAAGCTCTCTACGTCAAAGACCACCAACAAGAAGCCCTCTCAAGCTGAAGCCCTTGGTTCATCCGAGGTCCCTAAAGCTACAGATGGAGTTAAGGAATGCACCGATGATATCTATTGAGTTTTAAACTCATGGGTTAATTCCTTTTCTACAGGTTGATCTATTTTCCTTAGGGGCATGGATGATGGCAGAAGATGATGCAACATTATATGGAGTGCTGATGACTAATAACTTTAAATTCGACTATAAAATGTTCACGTTGATTTCTTTTAAGAATTTCTATGGCGTTATATGTGAACCCATGCTAAGAGTATATATATATTTTTTTGTTTTCTAAGGATAAATTATGTTTGAATGCAGATATGTGTCATGGAAATTAATTTACATATCACTGTTTACAAAAGAAAGGAATTAGCGATTTAAAGCTTTGCTTTCTCTTCTAAAAATTAAGTTTTCTGCCATGACTTTAAAAATTCATAACTCACTTGTTATTTGAAACTTTTAGACAAAATTAGTGGCGTTGGATAGCCTTACATGTTAACTACTGAATGAAATCAAGATCATGTCAATCCGATGTCTGTAGAATTCTATACATCACTTTCAAGTAAGCTGCACTGGGTATGGATGATGTTTTCAGCTTCTGCCCTTGATTTCAAAAATTCATAACTCAGTCGTTACTTGGAATTTTTGGACAAAATCAGTGGTTATTGTTAGCCTGATGAGTTATTTCTGAATGGACTTGGACTTATGTCATTTCAATGTGTGTAAGATTTTATATGACATTTTATGTGAACTGTGCTGGGTTTCCTTCCAAATCGGGTCGTTGCGGGACTTTGAAAAATATTTTAATACCCTATATGTTGCCGACGGAAGTCAATTTTTGAATATGTCATAATATAAGGAGTTTTCTACTTTACATTAAAATTTCATGAAGTTTCAGTGTCAATAGCTAAGCAAACGAATTTATTTTGTCAAATGCCGCCTTAGGAAAAAAAAAAAAAAACAGCAAGGTTCATATTTCAAAGTTTTGCTTAGAATTTGACGTCAAAAGTGGATGCGTACACGGAAATTATTCCAAGGGCATTTTTGAATCTTTTATTTGGGTATCAAATCATTTGTTTTAAATACTTAAACTAAATATTTAAGCTGTCTGCTAAAAGTATAGTTCATTATTAAGTTGACGGCTAAAGTACAGTTATTTTGGTGACGTTTCGGACCATGCGGGTTGGGGCGTTACACAGTATATATTGATGCTACAGATGGAGTTAAGGAATGTATATGAGTTAAAGGTCTACTAGATGTATTTGAATTTAGTAATGGCAAAACTTTTTATAGTTTGATAGCCAAAATGCAATTCATCTTTGTAATGATCTTGTCGTTCATGATAGAGCTAAGCGCATGGATATAAGGTTTCATCTTATAAGAGATAATTGCAAAAGGGAATATTAAACTAGAAAGTTTCAACTAAAGGAACCTAGCATATGTAGGTACCAAAGTTTTACCACTTAAATTATTTAAAGATTGTCTTGATTTGTTAAATCTAGCTACTAGTTAATTTCTTTTGTAGGTACATAAGCTAATGATCCTAACCAGTAGTTGGCAATGACATTATGCCCAAGGTGGAGAATTTTGGCCAAACTGGGGTTAACATGGGCTACTGACTGATTGGTAAAGTTAATGGAGTCCAGGAAAAGCACGTTTACCAGATTTGCAACTCTTTTGTGAGTTGTGCCTTTCATCTTGTGCAGATAAATGGCCTAATCATGGCAGCTGGATGTTAACCTTTCAATCAGTTTGCGATTTACGCTTTGTATGAGCTCAGAATGGCTGTAAAGAAGGGATGAAGGGACAGCGTAAGCCCCGCCTTCACAAGAAACTCATTGACGCCTACACACCCCTGCTTTGAAAAACAGACACGCTCATCAAGAAATAGGGATAGAAGCTCTATATCATAAGGAATACGATACTTTTCCCTAAGGTTTGCTAAATGGTTTGCGTTTACAGTTGAAGGTTTGCTAAATGTTTCCCCTATTTCCCCCAGAAGGGAAAAAACTTTAGCCGGCCCTAATAGCTTGAGCCAGGTCGGCCGTGTTAGTAACTGTTACCCCCATCTCAGAAGCCAAATGGCTGAGATCTATCCCCTCTCCAGAAGATTGTGAAGATGCCATTTGGTCGAGTTTAAAAGAAAAAGGGGAAATGTTAAAAGTACTTACTGATTGCTCAAATGACGGTGAAGAAAAGTCACCGGAGATGAAGAAAAATCACCAAGAATTGAGAACACAAGAAAAGAAACAAAGAAAATGAGAGAGTTTGGAGAGTACGAATGCTGATTGCGTGAAAGGCGAAATGATTTTTTGGAGACAAATTGCTGCCTTTTATAGGCGGAGGCTTTGAACCCTAGCTGTTGGATTTCGATCCGGATCATCTGACCGTCCATTTGAGGTTTAAATCTGAGCTACTAATTCCATCTGCCGCTTCATCTTCTATGGCCCATATCAGAGTGTCCTCGCCACGCATTATTATGCGCCTAAAACTTCGCAAGACGTGCGTACGACAGCCATCATTGTGCATTAAATGCGGCTACGACTGCGTGTGTGGGAAGATGAAGCAATTTAGCTATTTTTTCTTGAAATGTACAAAGACAGCAAATCATATAAGGCTTTGAATATATAAACCCACTTTGGATAAAATAGCTTCGAACAATACCAACAGCCTATTCGTGCAAGTCAGGTATATTTAAATTCTACCTATGATATAAATATTTATACTTGGACTTGGGGGACTATTGTGGTGTGGTAAAATCACCCCTCAAAATTTTTTACATACAAGTCCACACATTATGCCTAGACTTCAGAGGACTATTGTTACGCCTCAACACCAAGGCTTTGGTCAAAATTCCATGTATTGATCCATGTGGAAAGAAAAGCAACAAAGAGTCAGCTAGTCAAGTGTAAAAAGATCAAATGAACAGCCGACGCTATTGTGCCGAAGCATTGCACGAATGGTCGAAGCAGTATGCCAAAACTCTTGTTATGTCAAAGCTCTCCACGTCAAAGCCCACCGACACGCAGCCCTCTCAAGCTGCAGTCCTTGGTTCATCCGAGGTCCCCAAAGCTACAGCTG
>CAIGRB010132259.1:0-10650 GCA_903798255.1 Fraxinus quadrangulata
TGACAAAGTCATATATACCAGCAAAAATTATTTCAGCAAAAACTGACATTCCTGTAGGACAATCTGTTATAACAAATGAATCTCAAATACATTATAAGCATGGTCAACAAGTTGATTTAAAAGATTATGTGCTTCGAAAAAGAAAAGTACAAGAAAAAAACCAACCAAAACATTAAAAGAAGTAACATTAGAAAAGATTGATCAATCAAATATAGAAAATATAGTTCCCGAAGAACTACAAGTGTCCAAAAATAATGAGATTTCAATAAACTGTGTATTATCCTATAAATTACGGATACAAAATAATATTGTTATAGACAATATTTTCGCCTTTAATGTGGCTCTTGATATTATACAAAATGAGAATAATGAACCACAGTATGTTAAAAATGGTCAACATAGAAATGATTATTTAAAAGAAAAAGAAGCCATACAGGCAATTTAGAATTCTTTAGATAAACGAAAAGTGTATAGACATGTAGTTCGAATACTTGAAAATGTAATTCTTGTAGAATACAAATGAGTTTTCATGCGAAAAATAAATAAAAATAATGAAATTATAAGATATAAAGCCCTTGTAGCTCAAGGTTTCTCACAAAGATTAGAAATCAATTGTGAGGGAACATATTTTTTTGTAACCCTGAAGGACTTAAAATGCCAAAAATAAATGATATATGCTCGAGAACCATGTTATCAATTAAACTGCAAAGATCATTATATGAAGTGAAACAATCTTAATGCACGTGGTATAATCGCCTTAACAAATATTTGTTGAAGGATGGTTATAAAACTAACGATGCATGTCGATGTACTTTCATAAAGAAAACAAATATTGAATTTTCAAGTATGACATCTTATGTTGACGATTTAAATTTAAATAGAACTTTAAAGTGCTCAAAAAAATTGCAAATCATTTTAAAAATAAATTTGAGATGCAAGATTTGGAAAAAAAAAAAAAAAAGAAGAAGCAAAAATTTGTCTTGGATTACAAATTGAACATTTTTCAGAATGATTATATTTTTTCATCAATCTTCAGATATAGAAAAAGTTTTAAACTGTTTTTATATGAATAATGTACGTCTATTGGCACCACTTATGATTGTTCAATCACTTGATGTGAAAAAAGATCCAATTTATCCACTTGAAGATGGAGAAAAGATTCTTGGTCCTAAGTATAATATCGTAATGTAATTAGAGCATTAATCTATCTTACAAACTGCACTATTCCCGATAAAGATTTTTGTAATTCTCTTCACAAGATATAGCTCTACACAAATTCAAAGACGTTATAATGATGTTAAATGCATTTTTCGTTACCTAAAAGGTAATAATGATTTGAGATTATTTTATTCTCAAAAGTGGGGATATGTTTTAGTGGAATATGCAGATGAAGATTATCTTACTGATTCACATAAAATTAAATCACAAACATGATATATGATTTTATGTGGAAGAATAGCTATACAATGGAAATTCATGTAGCAAACTTTGATAGCAATATCTTCAAATCATTTTGAACTTATTGCAATCAATGGAGCTGATCGAGAATGTGTATTACTGAGGAACATAACCTATTATATCCAAGTATCGAGCAAATTAACTTAACAAAAAATAGTTCAACAATTTTGCATAAAAATAATATAGCTTGTATTGCACAACTCAAAGGAGATTATATCAAAAGTAACGGGATGAAACATGTTTATTCAAAATTCTTATATACACGTAAATTTCAGAAGAATGATAATATCGATGTTCAACATATTTGCTCGACAAAGTAGCTTATTTATTCACAAAAGCAATGCCGACATCAAAATTCAAGAAATTGTTACACAAGATTGAAATGCGTCGACTCAAATATGTTCAGTGATTTTCATCAGTTGGAATAGTTGTACTCTTTTTCTTTAGTTTAAGTTTTGTCCCACTGAGTTTTTCTGTAAATTTTTAATGAGGCAGCATTTTTTTTATACTCTAAAATATTAACGATTAATTGTACTATTTTTTTCTTTGTTTGATTTTTTTTTCACAGAATTTTTATCAAACAGGATTTTTAACAAGATAGTTATTATTCAAATAATCATCGAAGAGGAGTATTATAAAATTATAAGATATATACTGATGATTATGCTGT
The DNA here is from genome assembly GCA_903798255.1 of Fraxinus quadrangulata. Lineage (NCBI taxonomy): Eukaryota > Viridiplantae > Streptophyta > Magnoliopsida > Lamiales > Oleaceae > Fraxinus > Fraxinus quadrangulata. Next base: position 2,129 of record CAIGRB010132259.1, read on the forward strand.
GTAATCATTATGGATTAAGAAATCTTATCTATGTTAGGAGTATTTCATTTCATTTGTAACTCTCATTTTGAACCCTATAAATACAAGTTTTGATTCTCAATAAAATATACAATTAAGTTTTGACTCATTTATTTGTTCTATTTTTCTCTCTAGTTTATAACATGTTTTAATATATTAGTCAATCGTGTCTATTATTTTGTACCAAACATATCTTAAATAAATATCAATGTTTTGAAAATCAGTTCGGTCATCAACTCAAAAAAAGTTAAATGGTCAAGGGTCAAATAGTCAAATCGAAGTTGACCCGGAATTAGAATAATAAATAAATTTTTATATTATATTAAAAATTTATTAATTAAAATATCATTTTAAAACCCATTATCTACCATTTATTACTTACAAAATTTAAGTGGTAAATTTAAAGGGCCAAACCAATTTTATAGTCTATATGTCCAAAGTCCAAACCATAATATAGAATAGAATTAAACCTCCTTGTCAGAAGAAATTTGACATGTTGGTTGAGAACCTCTCTCAATTAATGAGACCCATGCGGGACCCATATGAATTAAAAAAGACAAAAAAATCCCCCACCATCCGCCTCTATTGTGAGGGGACTGTCAGGAAGGGTGTCAACCTAGCATAATTGTATAGAATAGGTATGCATCTGCGGCAAAACTTCAAAATTCATTCCAATTTCCTATTCATTGCATGATACCTCTATCTATCTTCTCTATCAATCTTTCCTCTCACACATCCTCACACATAATATATATATATATATATAATAAAATAAATACTTGTATTTGTATTTGATTGCTTTAGAATCAATGTTAGATGTTTTGATTAAAATTTTGAAAATTCTCCAAAAAGATACAATAGGAGCAGGTGAGCAGCAATGAAGTTTTCTATTCTTCTCTTTATTCTTCTTCTTCATTGAATCGTTTTACACCAATTTTATTTTATTTTTACGAAAATATCAAATGTGAAAACTGCCAAAACCGTCACTGAAGACCAACAAAGCGTTTTTCTTCATCAAGGCAATCCATAGTCTGCATCTATAGTATAGGCATATAGTTTAAGGTTATGTGGAATGTACCCTTTTAATTGCACAAAATTTGACCTTTTATTGAAGTAATTACAGTTGATAAAAGAATTTTGAGGTATCCTGAATTTTGGGGGTTTCTCATATGAAAGGTTAATCGGGGGTTGAAGTGGGTTTTCTTCCTTGTTTGTTTTTGTAAATTTAGTTGATTTTGTGATTTGATCTAATTAGATATTTGGGTGAAGGGGATTTCTCCTATGGAATTTATTGAATATTGCTTGTAATTTTTCTTTGCGTTCAAAGTTTGGTAGCTCTTTTTGTTTTTATTGGTAGCTAAGGTATATATTTTTGTTTTATTGTAGAAGGTAGAAATTTATTTGAGTTGTGTATGCTTATTTTGAGTAATAAGTTTGCTGCAGGTAGAACGTGAGGTTATGATATTATCTGAATAGTTGTGTGTAGTATTATCTAAAGGCCTTGAAAGTTTGAAAAAGGAACATTATGCCTTCTCTCCAAAATAAGTAAAAGGTAAACATTGTTTTATGCATTCTCGATTTGATTCTCATTCCTTTTGTCTTCTCGATTTTTGACATCAAATATGTACTTAAATGCTTCTAAATTTTGTATGTTAACGATTTGAATGAGTTAAATTATTATATTGCTGTATGGTGGAACCCTTTATAATGAAAATCATATGTTGGGATTACTTGTCAATCTCGACAGATATGGAACCATCTGTCGAAATAAAATATCGTTCTCGATAGTTATCTTCTGAAATTCTTGACAATTAGTTCATTTTTCTCGATAGTTTTGTTACTATGCCAAATTTGGGTCAACTACTCTTCTACATGTTTTATGAATTAAATGTATGATATATCACCATCTAACCTTGTTATTTCTTCATATTTGTGATTTTTACAGATGAATTTTGAATTCCTTTTATCATAAGAAGAACGGTTCCACGTACACATTTCTCAATGAAGCAACTTGAAGTACATAAAAACAGTGTATGAGAAATTTGATGTCGAACAGAAAGCTGATTCCAAAGAATCATGTCTTGACTTCCTCGCTAGCTAACCCAAGGTTCAATTATCTGCCCAGCTCATTCAACAACTCATATTTAGAATTATACGAACTAGGAAGACGAATGAGTTGTGGCACAACATAAAAGGCCACCTCACATGCTTTAGACTTCAAAAGTATGTTGTAGTCACGGGGCTTACATGCGGTACTATGCCGATAGGCAATGAATTTGATAAAGCGATAAAAAAATCAAATTGAAGAATAAATACTTTAAATCCATCAATTGACGACGTGAGCTGACCGATAAAAGCTCGAATTGGTATTAATAGTTGAGGAAGTTTTCATTGCTCCGGATAGGAACGTCGATATTGATCTTAGCACATTGTCGATCATCGACAACTTGGACATTTTCTTTGGTTACCCTTGGGTAAAGTTGACTTTCAGCATGTGACGAGGAATTTAAGCACGGTTTATCGAAGAAAGTAAGGGATGCTAAGGCGAAGAACGATAAGGAGATCACATACACTATTTGTGGATTTTTCATCACTCTACAGGTATGATTAATGTTTGTTCAAGCCGTGTTTATTTTAATACAAAAATTATCTACATTGCACGAAAACAGCAATAACAACTTCTTTTTGGTTTTTTCGACAAATATGTGCGTTTGAGGCAGTTCCCAATATTGGGGACAAGTTCTGCGAGAGAATCGGTTTCAATTTCCTAAGGATTCTTAGCTGGACTGCAATTCCTTTTCCCAACTTGGATGATATTTCCAGCCAATCATCTCAGTCACTGAACCATGAAGTCGATGATGTTTTCAACTACATGGTTCCTTACGAAGTTAACTCCAACAATGATGAGTTGATTCCTACCATTCCACCACCCCAAGACAATGAGGAGGAATCTAGTGGGAGCAAAATGTCAAATGTCTAGGACACTGTAGTGGGCGAATAATGCTTCATATTATCGGCTATATTTGAATTTTCTACTTTTATTGACGATTACGTGTTAATGTATAACCGTAATACTGTATGTTTGATCAATCGTTGTGCCCAGATATCTTATTTAGTTTACTACTTACCAACGAATTGTTGAGAATTGCAGAGTATATCTGTCGGGACCGACGTTTAACAGTTCGCAATTAATGAAATCTTATGTTTTGGAAAAAGTGGAATACTTTCTGTAACAGAATAAAAGATGAAATGATAATAACACGAAATTTACGGATATAACATAAACAATGAGCGTCATCATTGTAATGTACAAAATACAATTTCAAGCTTTAAACATCATTCAACATTATCTATGCTTGGTGTTGGAATACGGTTCGAACATGTGGTCCGATCATGCCCAACTTGCTCACATCGAGTGTATTTCCTGAATCGTATGTAGACTTAGATTTAGATCTCTTATGTCTAAGGGGTGGTCTACTTGGATCTCTTATGGATCTTTCAAGTGACTACCGTCAACATAAATTATTGACCTCAAAATATTTCAGATAACTACTATGCTTTCTCCATCAATCGTCCGAGAAGTCCACTTGGAATTACAATTGAAGTGGTCATGTTCCTTCACCACTTACATTTGTCATCTACGTGGACAAATGTCCCCCATGTGGCACGATGAATATTAGATTATAACTCATACCTGGAATTTTGATATATCAATGATAAATATTTTACATAATTAATGTATCTAGCTTTAATATCATGCAAGTGGCACCTATGAATTACTTATATCAAACAGTAGCAAATATGCAAGATTGATAGTTCAAATTTCTTTCCCGACATTTATTAAGCGTGTAGTTCGACATTTTGACTGTCGGTATTCACGGTATAGTTCGACTGTTGAATTGTCGATATTTACGATTAGCACCTGACGGGAAGCTTGTCATTGGTGTGATTGTAATACATTCTTCATAGCATTAAGTGTGTTAATCAATACTCAAGTATCAAATGATAAAATCTTCACAAAGAATTTACATAATACTTTGTTAAATAGGGAATTCCCAACAAGATTTTATGGAGGATATTGTTATCTTTATTTATAAAAATTTGCAAAAGCAATCCAAATAAATAAATAATAATTTGCAAATTAATATGATCATGTTGTATTTAACAATTTTAAACTAGTAAGTTATAAAATAAAAATATTAAACAATTTGTAAATACTAACCTCTTAAAATGGAATATGAATCCAAAATTACTTTCTTCTTGTGTTTACCATGAAGAATAGAGAAATTTTCACACATCCACCTAGCAAAAGATTATGAAATAATTTTTATTATTTAACTTTTGGATAACAATTCTATTATCCATTATATATTAGGTATATTCATTTTTATTTTTTTTACACAAGTCAACCATCAAATTATGTCATTAATTAGCATTAAATAGTATGATACACCTAAAAATATATCTATAATAGTAATTTGAATATTTCACACCCAAAAAAAAATATTTTTGAGCAATTTTTGAAAAAATAACAAATTTTATTGTAATTGAGAATGTAGGGACATATATGTAAAATCACCTTAATAAAAAAATGGGGTTTTTAGAGCGACGGAGCCACTTCAGGGGCTTCACATGCACCGTTGCTGGTCCATGGCCCACCTGACCTTGAACGAATAGCAAAATCCACAAAAAAGGAAGGGGACAAGAATCTGGGCACATGGATTTGAAACAACACACGTGTGGCTCTTGACTGAAACCTATTCGCAGCCAGTATAGATGCTGGTCCACCTCACTGTTGACATTTCATTATGCATTCTTCTTTACTTCAAATATTATAATTCAATTTTTTTTCAAAAAAAAAAAAAAAAAGTAGTCACATGATGTGATATTTGATTGTTTAAGAGCAGTTTAATCTGTACATTTCAATTTTTCTTAGTTATTGGTGTAAATTAAATTAGAATGAAAAATGATAAATTCTTCATCATTAATAATTACTTTGATTTAATTATTAAAATTTTCATTTTACCTCGACTGGATTAGCATTTGCAACTACTCATTCTTCCAAAGTTATGAGCTATTATGTAGAGCTCCTTAGAGTGTTCTATCACACCTACATATTCTTTAATTATTTACATGTATAGATTTTGGGTACATCTACTCTTGTGTTTAAATGTCGATCACGTGGGTTACTTCAGCATCATAACGCTTGGTGTTCGAATATTGGTTCGAGATATTTTATCTATCCTTTCTTAAGTTGAAAAGTAAGTGTACCTTAGGTTCTATGTGGCATGCTGCCCATCCTATCCCCACCTCATACGAGAATTTTGGAGGATTAAAATAAACTTATTTTTCATCTCTTTTAGTTATTTTTTATTTTTCAAACATAAAAGTAAAATACAATAAACAGATTTGAGGTGGGATCGAGAAATTCGAGGCGGGAGCATGTTCTCCGTTCCCGTCCTCCATTCGACCTAGGGATTCCCTCACCCCTTCGAGGTGGAACAACGGAAAAAATTTCCATCCCTTCTATCTTAGAAACATTTTATGGACTATTTTTCCTTCAATTCTTTAAGCCTAATTAAACTCTCCCATGAAGAAGGTAGAAAATTAATTGAGAGCCATTCATGTTTTCACCATAATATCGAAAAATAAACATCGACGGTCATTGAACAGTATAAACGAAGAAAAATAAATTTAATTTTTCTAGCACGGTACGGGTGTGGGCCGTGGCAGTGAGAAAAGTATCACAGTGAAGGGCAATAAGGGGTGAAAACAGTACAAATATTTGAGCCCATATTTGAAGATGGAATAGGCTAAGGTTACAATTGTAGTATCTGTCAGTTCGAAAACTGATAGGCTTTTGGTTCAAAACAAAATCTTTCTCAACCAAATCCTATGAGTATATATGGATGCAATTTTGGCTGTCACTCTGAGAAGGACACTGATACTGTGTATATGTGTGGGGTGGTGGGAATTGGGGTAAGGGGGTGGGTGGGTTGTCAGGTCCACTCAAACATTAATTGCTCAGATGCCTTTGCATTATTGAGCAAAAGAATTTTTACTCTCTTTATTTGTATTCTTATTTTTCAACTTGTAACATTTGCTATGAAGTTGGGGGCTTTTGAAAATCCCAATTGTTACTATAGTTTCAACGTTGTTTTTAACCGATATCGAATTTTAATCTTTTTTGTGTAGTGAAGGTACTTTTAAATTTGTTTTTTTTAGTGAATTTTAAGATTTTTTTGAATAGTCATTGTACTTTTAATATTGTTTTTCCATTTGACACTCCGGCTTGTTTGAGAATTAACTATTCTTCTTATCGCCAAATGGAAGGATGGTAAGAGAGGGAGTGGTGGATGAGAAAGAACATTAAAACTTGAAAGTACAAAATCTTTTGAAAAATAAAATTAAAGTAAAGTTTAGAAGCATCTTTTTAAGTTATCCAAATTTGTGGGATTAGAGTCTCAATCTGTCAAAAAGGTAATTTACAAAATCATGTTTAAAAGTAAGAGAAATTTATTTTTCAGGTACAAAGAGTGGGAAAATTAATAGCAATAAAGCGTCACTCAAAATTTCTTGCACGGCACAAAGAAACAAGTTATAAGAAAATTCAAAATGTACATACAAAATATTCAATGAGTTAAGACTTTTTTGTGAAAAATTAATATATCTCCTTTGTTTCTAAAGTTCTCATATAATCTATACATACAATGTCTGATTGTGAAGAAGAAGGTCTCAAATTTGGTAATATATCCTATGTTTGTGACAAGATGTTAAAAAACGTCCTGATGTAAAAGCAGACTGATGGAACAGTGTGAATTTCAAAAGATCAGCCTATATACTGCCATTTCACCTTACATTTTCAAGGGACCTTTGAGAGCTAAGATTGGTGTAAACCTCGTAAGGTCCTATAGTATCCAGCTATTCCCCAATAAAGATTGAGTGAGATGAAAGTGATATCGTCGTCGTCAAAGTTCTCCTCTATCAAATCGTCAACCTAGTGTCTTAGTGACCGATAAGCCATCATGATAAGAATTTGTATATCTACTGCTTCAACACCTCTGATTGTTGATGCAGTTGTACCATTTCTGTTAGCAATCTTGCTACATATACACCTTCTTTTACATCATGACTTACAGAATTTACAGTCGGCACAATCTCATTCCACTTTTCATATCTCACACATTTAATCTAACCATTATAAAACTGTCACATCATTCATTTGTCATCCAATTTTAAAGGGAAATGTACAAATAGCTTTATTCTTCTATTTGTTAATGTGTGTTGTCACTCGTAAATATAGTTATACTAATTCATTACTTCGCCTGATTTTCGCCATTTGAATTTTACGAACAATAACCCATCTCCCGGATGTCAAGATTAGGAACACGAGTGTTCTCTAATACAAAATTGATGCATCGGAGTATACAAAATGATAGTGAAGATTTAGATTAATCTAATCTTGTTATAAGGCTCCAATCTAAATCTAGAGAAAGACACTACACCAAATTAGACTTTTTGTAACGTACAAAAGACGATGGACACATAAAAATCCATGTGTAATGACATGCACACCTTTTCGAACTGATATTTTGAATGGATCAACCATACCAACAAATAAGTTAGAAATGGAGATTGATTTTGTTGAAGGCATGCAAGTAGCCAGCATAGAGCATGTACAAATAAAATTAGGTACCGGGACCAGCTGGCCCAGATGTTTACCTTATAGTCATTTCTATGAAGCGTTGAAGTATTTTGTTGCTATTACTTAGGCTTGTGTCATCTACGTTTTGCCTCATTATAGAGGCGATATTTTTATTTATTTATTTATTTTACCTCTCGTTTAACTTATAATCTTCTCAAAACTCAAGGTTTACATGACATATTTACTAGGCTCGACTAGAAAAAGAGACATATAAAATATGTGTTATGCCGTCGAGTCCCGTTATCAATATGTTCGTACGAATTTCACATATCTATACATGTTACAAGAAGCACGTGATGGGCCTGTATTCATATGTACCCTAATAGTCCCCGCTGGCTTCTGAACATCATTCCCATTCTATTGCATAAAATGGGCCAATGTGCATTAACTCAATTTTGACACCATGTACGCAATAACCTTTAAACAGAAATTTATTGGCATAAAGTTCTATACATGCCTAGGGAAAAACTTTACTGGTCAAGAAAATAAGACAAATGCTAGTAGCTAATGAAGAACAACCCTCACCTTTATGATCACAAAATAAAGTCAAAAAGTTGAGGATCAATTAATTTTTTATCCATCTTGTCAACATTTACCTACCAGAATATTTTTAGCAGAAAGTTTTTGGTTGCATTAACATGTTCAGAGACATTCTTAGCACTTTACAGAAATGTTCTATAAAATTTTAGTTTCTTTGTTTTTCTTAAACCCTACAAAACAATCCTTGAAAAAAACGAAACCATATGTTAATTCTTGCCGAGTATGAAACTGACCAGCAGCGTATTGTATCCCGTCTACT
>CAIGRB010132259.1:11912-51424 GCA_903798255.1 Fraxinus quadrangulata
TCTCTCTCTCTCTCTCTCTCTCTCTCTCTCATACACAAACATATGCGATGACGAAGACGAAGACGAAGACAACTGGCAATTTTGATTCTACTTCAAAAAAATATACTAATAAGGGAAAATAACAAAAGGAAGGACAAAATTAGTCTAGGATTTGAGTGTAATTTGTTTGGTTTCATATCATTCCACCTTCATTTTTCTTCTCCTCTTCTTCTTCTTATAAATAGCAAGCAACAAAGAGAAACCAACAGGCAAAATCTCTCTTTACAAGTCAAGAATCCTGCATCAATTTCATTTCGAAGTTCAGAAAATCTGAGAATGAATACATCAAATTCTGAATGCAGTAGCGGATGTGAATCGGGATGGACTATGTACTTGGATCAAGTTTCCAATTCGACAAATTGTTACAACAGGGCTTTTGATAACTATAACTATCAAGAGAAAGGAGAAGCATATGTTTATGATGATCAAGAAGATGAAAACCTTTCTATGGTTTCTGATGCATCATCAGGGCCTCCACAATTTCAAGACTACTGTGAAAACTACGCGTTCAATGAACAGAAAAAGAATAGCAACCAGAAAAAGAAAATGAAACAGAAGAAAGGCAAGTCACAAAGTTTGTATCTTGATGATACTGCTAGCTCCCCTATGTTTCATTTCTCCAAGGCAAGTTCAATGAAACAGCATATAATTCTGTATTACTTTTGGACCGTCTAAAATGTTTCTGTTGATATTAATGTCAACTTTGAATTTCAGGACAATGTAGCTTATTCTGATATTCATACTTCAATGGAACATGGTCCTGGTTTCTCACAAGGCCATCCTACACCAGATTTTGAGGTACTTTCTTCAAATATGAGGTTTTTTCTACTAATTTTTTCCCGTTACTGGAATTTACAATCTCTGGCAGGGTGACTTGAAAATGAAGAAGCATTTAGATTTCTTCAAATCATCAGCTGATGTGAAAAAGGAGTCTGGAAAATCCAGTGAGTTAATTATGAGACACCATATAGTTCTTGGGTAAATTATGGTTTCCAGGGCTAATGTCGTTGCACGTTGTGTTGGCAGGCAGTTTCCTAGGAAAAAAGAGGCAGTGACAAGCAGAAAGAGTAGATTTTCTGTCTCTGCTGCTGCAACATTTTGAATAGAGGAAAAGAATGGGGAAGTGAAAGAATTGGCAGCAGAATTCTGAATATGTTCTTTGTATCTCTTTTATTACTTTATTCAATCTTTCCACCTGTTATTTGTTCCTGTCCATGTAGTAGGGAACAACCTAAGAACACAAAAAATAATAATAATAAATAAATAAAAATCACTTCAAATTTCTTTCGTTGTTAATTGTTTTTCTGAAAACAAGATCTGCATACACAAGAATTGCTGCTATGTAATGTGTTTTCTGTTTACATTGTTCAAGCTCCATCCCATCTACAGATATACTGATGTTCATAAATGAAAAGAGATGGAACACTACACTTCCCCAAATTTCTAACATGCACCAGCTGTAGAGGTAGTTGGACTAAACAAAATCGATGTAGAGAGATATGTAACAAAGTCAATTATCTTGTCTTATCCCATCCAGTTTAGTGTACGTAACATGCCATAAATGTTTCACACTTGGGTAGTGAATGTGAACGTTGTGAAAGAGAGAGAGCACTATGGTGAAACAAAGTGTGTTGCTATCTATTACGAGATTAGATCCGTTGTCCCATACTTGTTGTTTCATTAGCACCTCAACACATCATATCTTTTTAGTATATGGGATAACATATTCTTGACACATTGGCATATTACACCATAGCATCACTCCTATTGCTAAGAAAAGATGATGTGCCGAGCTGTCAAAAATATATTGTGTAACAATCACAATTCATACAAGTTATTTTATGTCACTCTTTTTGGTTCATTATTATATCTACTAGAAGATCTAAAACAATATTACAAGCGATATAAACACGAAAAACGAGGTAGGGCCGTGAAACCATGTACAAGGGCAATGAGTGAACCACACTGTTCTACATATAGAAATGCCAGCCTAACTGCAAACTAAATGAGGTGGACCACGGTGAATATATCTGGTAAAATAATGAAACTCAACTTAAAGCAAACAGTAGGCTATAATGAAAAATATGAGGCACTCCATTCCCTTTTTTTTTCCCCCATCAGAAATCCTGAAGGGACCTCCCGGCTCCCGCTAGTTATGACAACTATATTCTAATATTGTGATCCCCATAAATAGTTTTAATTGAATGATTGAATTTGTTCTGAATGAGTTCTTCTATATGTGTACTCAAATCCTTACCATCCTCAGAATTTGAAGGCCATATCTTGAGGAATGAGAGAATTTTTAGGAGGAGGACATAACTTCCCAGCTATGTGTACTCAGTCCTAACAATCTCTTCTTTCTGGCATTCTAATAATTGAGAATAATATTACGGTTTCATTCACCTGAGTACTCTTACTTGGAAAATAAAATGATAATGCTGTAAAAGAAATCAACTCCACAGACACTTTTATGTTTAATGAAGGTCACCGGGTGGCACGAGAGCAGTTAGACATAATGAGTTCAAGTTCTGTTACCCAAGGTAAAATTCCAAGTCGGTTAATAAGATTGTCATTTCAAAATGAAATCCCATGACTCGATATGATATCAAAACCAACAAGCTCAATTGAACAATTCGATCCGTTAAAATTTAATCGAATATTTGGATTTCAAGATTAATGTGCTCAATATTAATGACAAATTCTAAATCTGTTAAAGATGGAACCATTGACGATATATAAGAGTTTGAATGGATCTTTTCAAATGAAAGCTCAAGTCTCAATACCATTTTACGAAGAAAAAAAAATGAACATGTGTGAAGTCCTCGTATTTATCCGCTATATACAAGAGGATATATGTTGAAAATTACATTTAAATAATAAATATTATTAATGAATAAAATTTAAACTTGTTTTATTTATTGCCATAGTGTACAATCCCTTTACCTAACATTCTATTAGCGTGCACACAATGAATGGTTCGTGCAGCACTGAGGTTCACATGTTATTGTGCTAATTCCAATGATGGATTTTTTTTTTTCTTTTTAAATAATTTGCATGCTTTGTGGTCAAACTTTTGTCCCAATATTGATTGAAATATTTGTCCACATTATGTTGATCCTCGCGATTGCTTCCACTTTATTGTTTTATCATTTATGCATCAATTATTGAATAAATACATGAACACACGTGCACTACAGATGGTGCACAAAATTATACTAAACAATAATTCAATGCTGGAAAGGATAAAGCATTCAACTTTAAAAGTCATGATATAGGTTTCAATGCACTCTAATTTTTAAAAGTGGATGTTAAGAACTTGGTTCGCCTTTAGACGTATTCATGAATAGTCATTCAACTTTAAAATATCAATTTTTTGTTTTTTTTTGTAATATTTATCTTGTTATCATTGAAAGTTAGAATGTTCAAAAAAATTAACAGCGAGATTAGTTAACCAACAATATTGAATATTATTGGTTCAAAAAATCACTCCTTCAAACGTGTGGTCAGCTAGAATCTACATGACCAAATGACACGTTCATAAAGAGAACTATCGAGTTGAAAAAATTAATGTCCATGTTTACACTACATATGCATACCATGAACCATATAAGTCAGTATTATCAAAATAATTTTGTTAGTTTCGACTCAAAATCGATTTTTATGACTAACGGCATAATCAATATAAAATCAAAGACTATTTAAATTTGGGAACATGCCTGCAAGATTGTGGAGAACGACGTTTCTACTCCTCGAGAAGAAGACTATTTAAAACAGGATTATAAAAATAAAAAAAAATGTTTTCTTATAAAAATAGGACACAAATAGGTTATTGAAGAAAATATGACAAATAGGTACTTTTTAATTTCTTTTCTTCATTGAATTTTCACTTTCATATCATTTATGCCAAACAATGTTTCAACTGTTTATGTCTTGGTGTAGTAGCGAACTAAATATAGGCATCAAAGTTGAGCTGCAACTTGTGCACTTGCAAACAAAATCAAACACCCCACTGCAAGCCCTAATATCCGCATTTCAGGGAAAAGAATCTTTCAACAAAACAATTATTATTGACTATCGACTGACGTGTCAAGCCAAGTGGACACCAAAGTGGGCCACAATTCGAAAGAGTCAATATGAAAGAGAAAGACGTCCCTAACCCCAAAAGTCGTCACCAATCTTAGAATTTTAGGAATAAATCTTCCCTAATTTTTCTTACCAAACCTACAACCCTAAGCTGATAACATCCAATATAGCTCTGAGAAAAAATCGACTTTCTTTTTCTAATCAGTACAAATCTCGACTATTCAATTAACGGCCGGAGAAACAGGACCATGTCCACATCCAAAAACTGGACTGTCATCTAACACATTGTACGGGTTTTGGTCCACACATGGTACTGCATTTTTGGGCAGTGTATTCAAGAATAGTCAGATCTAGAGATACAAAATGAACCTATGCAAATGGATCAAGCATATTGAGCCTGTTTTCCAAACAAGAATCGAATGTACTGAAAAGGGTGTAATGAAAATGCTCCAAGAAATCTAAATATCCTCAAAACCTGAAAAAGGTTTTCAAAAGCTTAGATATCAAAATATCAGATAATAACACAAGAATTGAATCACATTGTCGAACAGAATCATATCGGTCACAATGATACTGCTAAGAGTGATAATGGCCCATTTCACGTGCAATATTAAAGACTTGCATCCAGTACAATTTCCACCAGCTAATCAAATTCTGGGTCATCCAGTACTTACCATAACAACAATCCTTCCACGAACTCCACAATCCTACTGACAGCCGCTGATTCCAATTTGAAAGAAGGGGATTCAAACGATGGGGTAAACAAAAGCTTCTTTGACATTAGTTGCAATAATTTAATTCATTTTCACAGTACGTACAGTAAATTTCATTCCGGGAACTCAAAAGCCATCAAATTACACTGGATATCTTAGGAACGATGTCACATTCAGAAAATGAACACATGGAGAATACAACTATCTACATCTGTCACAGGTGAAGGAAAAGCTGAAGGCAAATCCAAGGACATGATATGACCCCTCATTCTTCAACAAATAGGCAAGTCCTGTGTCGGGATAATTTTAACTTGATGTTCATTGATTACCAAAATACTGTAAAAGAAATAATTTCTCGCATAACAAACAAGTCCTTTGTGCAAACTAGTACTTTGTATAATTCAAATGCATTTCGTACTGAAAAAACAGTATAATTGGCTATTCACCTTAAGAATTCACATCTACCACCAAAACTTGCAACATATGGCAAATATAATTTACATACACATTTACTAGTAAGAAGGTAACTACTTTTTAACAGAAAAAGACTACAAGAATAAGTATAAATAAAATCAGATGACGATATAGGCAAATATAGTGCAGAAATAACATCAAGGCCACAGCATTAAACATGAAAGTTCCCAAAACAAGAAGTTGCAATGAGAGCTCAAGCACATACCCACACTTTTTGGAAAAGCCATTAAATGTAAATGTTAGAAGAAATCTTGAACTAAGAAAAATTCAACATGAGAACAAAAACAAAAAATCGAAAAAAAAAAAAAAAGGCAATAGTGTAGAGCAAAAAGGATGGAAGGCAACATTTGGAACCTTCCCATCTGGTGGGTTGTAATAATGCCCATCTGTATATGAACCAAAAATATGTCTATGAACAGATATCTGGGAGTTTCAACAAATAAAACAGGATCTCTGAAAGCACAAAATTCAAAGTTTTCTACCATCTTCTTCATCGACTGGCATCCCAAAGTCGAGCAAGCACATTGCCCTGGGATATAAGCATTCACAAGATTTCAGTTTTGTTATGAGAAGGCGTGAACTAGTTCCACAGTGCCCTGGGATATAAGTATGCACAAAATTTTTGTAATGGGAGGTTCGCTAGATGAAATTTCTCGGCATAATCTGTAAGACAAGACGAGAAGGCAAGAACTAGTTCCACAGTTCCTGCATCTACCACCTGCAACAAGAAGATAAAATGTTTAAGAGACAAATTTGCACAAGCACACAATAATAGCCATAAACTAGTGTCGCTCCAAATCTAAATTGAGAACTCTTCATTTTGAGAATTTAATTTATGTCTACTGACTACTGCACTTAATCTGACTTTACCTGACTAGTCTACAAATTCATCAAGCCATGAATGAGGTTTGCTCATTCATCCAACGTAATAAAGGATAAAATAAATGAACAAAAACAATGATACTTAATAACATAAAGCCAATAGAACCATCACCAAATTTGAATGTTCAAAACAACAAACCAAAGACAAGTAGTAACCAAGTAAATCAATTTGATTGTGGAGTGTTGGGTGTGCGACCAAAGTCCCACATTGGCTAGAAGTAGAGAGGATTATGGGTTTATAAGTATGGACAATATCTTCATTGGTATGAGACCTTTTGGGGGTAAAGCCCAAAAGCAAATTCATGAGGGCTTAGGCCCAAAGTGGACAATATCATACCAATGTGGAGATATGTGGTGTCCATAGTTCAATAAATGGTATCAGAGTCAAGCCCCAAACTTAGCCATGTGGATGAATTCCTTGGGATGCCGAACGAAGGTGGTGAGCCTTGATCTGCTCACTATGAGATCCGTGGATGAGTTCTATTGGACAAGCGGTGTGCTCTGGATGCTTCATGGTCGTGTCCTGATCCCAGCACGGTGAAGAAGAGTTGACCTGAATAGAACAATCTCTGGAGTCAGGTAGTGCTCTCCAATTACTTCATGGACGTATCCTGACCCCAAAACGGTGAAGGGGAGAGTGGAGAATCCTGGTTGGTAGAGAGTGGACGGATGGATTATCGTTTGAGGGGAGGCTCGGTGGTCCTTTGTTCGAGGGGAGGATTGTTGGGTGTGCGACCAGAGTCCCACATTGGCTAGAAGTGGGGAGGATCATGGATTTATAAGTATGGACAATATCTCCATTGGTATGAGACCTTTTGGGGTAAAGCCCAAAAACAAATCTATGAAAGCTTAGGCCCAAAGTAGACAATATCATACAAATGTGGAGATATGTGGTGTCCATATTCCAACATAGAGAAATTCGAGGGATGGCAACGGTGTAGGGGTCGGGGCAACCTCCCTCGCCCACTGCCCCGTTAGACAATTTTCCGTCCCGTCCCCGCCCCGTTACTCGTTTAAGGTGGGGTGGGAAGGGCCGGGGGGAGGGATTTCTTCGTTTACTACCCCATTTAATTTTTCTTTTTAAGTTTTTAATTATTCATTTTATTGCCCACATTCAGTGGAGTGAGACAGTAATATATTTTTTAATCTTTATTTATTTTTAAAAGTTAAATTATTCAAATATATTTGGTAAACTTAAGCTTTTATTGTTTGTCATTTTTTTTAAAATAATTATAGTTGCCATTTTCTATTAAAACTAATGAGATTTCGTGAAATTTTTCATTTAAAATGTTGAATTCTATAAAAAAAAAAAAATTAAACGGAGCGGGGCAGGGCACCCGTTACTTGTATCGGCCTCGAATACCTGATTAAGCGGGTAATCCCCGTTCCGTTCAGGACCGGGCCTGCGGGTATTGAATTTGTCGGAATTTTGAAAGGAAAATACAAATAAAGTGATGATGAACAATCGTCTTGCAATTTTTTTTCGGGATAGACTAAAGCCCGTTCAACTGACAGCATACCGAAGTAATAAATCAGCACATACAAGAAAATTGTCTACATGCTTTCTATCAGTCAAGAATATTCAAAAAAAAAGTCATAAGATTTCAATCCATAATGAAGATCATTCCAGATATTCTAGTCCCTGAAACATATGCATTTCATTTGTCCAAATTATTTTGGCTTTATTCTCTTCACAGTATCACACAGATTAAGTCGTGACCAGAAACTCCAATTCCAAGGAGTCAATCTTCAATTTCAACTCTAACATGAACCATATCCCAGCATATCTTATGTGCACTATGAATATAATAAGATACATGGTATTAAGTTGAGTTTATGCCACCGGTCACAAACTCCATGTGGAGTGTCCATAAATTATCCAAAAGGGCCATGATTGTCACTTGGAGGATGAAGACAAAAATGTGAGGTAAAGGCAATGAAAAATAATAATCAAAAGAGTGTTAAGCTATAAATTTAAAAAATCAAACAAAAATATCTCCAACTAAGCAACGAAGCAAATTACCTAAATTACGGTTCACAACTTCAGTTTGACCATCGATTTGGGAGTGGAATACAGATGAAAACTTAAGTATCATCCCAAACAATTTCCACAATATATTCCAAAAGTAACTAATAAATTTAACATAACGATCAAGACACAATAATGATCGAGAGCCTATGGAGGCGGACAACTTCTTTAAAGAACAACTTGGCAATATGGGACGCACCAGTAACTTTGAAATATAGAACGAAATGGGCTATCTTAAAGAACCTATCCACAATCACAAAGATGGAATCATGACCTCTAGTAGTTTAGGTAAACGAAATCCATGCTAAAGTCACGCCAAGGAGTACGAGGAACATGGAGTGGAGTATCAATGTTTAGACGTGCCTTGCCCAACTAACAGGTGCGCACACTGAGGGACAATATGAGCAAATCTTTCTCGAGGAAAGGCCAATAAAATCGATCATCAACTAAGACGATAGTTTTATCTCGACCAAAATGACCAGTTAGACCTCTTGTATGTAGTTCCCAAATAACGAAGTCACTAAGTAAGGTACGGAATACATAATTTGGTGCCCTTGAAAATATAGTCATCTTTAAGCAAGAACATAATACGATCCCGAGAAGGATTATCTGAAAGTTTTAAAAGATGGTGCCAAAGTCAAAACAACTAGGATCGTCCTTCAAGCGTCACAGATCAGTAGTGATAATAGAATGAAGCACCATAGTGATACGACTAAGAGCTTCAACTGCTTTTTTTTTTTTTTTTACCCCGGCTCAATAGTAAAGAACAAAAGTGTACTCTTAAAGGAATTCGAATCACTTAACATGTCGCTCCCTTAAATAACATTGTAAATTAAGTTAGTGAAGAGCCTGATGATCAAAATAGAGCACAAACTCTTGAGGTAATAAGTAATATTACTCATGACGGAGAAACTTGACAATGTCATAAAACTCTTATCATAGGTAGCATACTTTTACCTAGCCTGATTTAATTTTTCACTAAAGTAAGAGAAAGATGACCATCCTGACTTAAGACACCACCTATCCATACACAAGACGCATCACAGACAATCTTAAAAACCTTAAAAAGATTAGGTGGTATAAGATGGGGTCCTCGATCAACTTTTACTTAATGGCTAAAAAGGCTTTCTAGGTCGAAATGGTCCAACAAAAATCCCCTTTTTTCATACACTAAATGATGGGTGAGGTGATAGAACTAAAACCTCAAATGAATCTCCTATAAAACGAAGCTAATCAATGAAAGTTATAGACCTCAGTCAACGTTGTAGGTTCAAGCCATCGCAAATAATAGAAATTTTGGTTGGATCATCAGAATACCTTCGGCTGAAATGATAAACCCTAAGAAGAAAACTTAAAACTGAATAAATGAACACATTTTAAGGTTAGCGTACAATTAAGCCAAACAAAGAGTACAGAAGAACCTAAGTCCGATGTTTGGTATGTGGATACAGGCTACAGTAACTACATGTGTGGAAGTAAGTCTTCTTTTTCTTATTTAAATGAAGGCTTTCATTCTACTGTAAGTTTTGGTGATTGTTCCACTGTGAGGGTGATGGGAAAGGGTGATATTGAGATAAGAACCAAGAATGGTTTTGTAGAAACAATTTCTAATGTCTTTTACGTTCCTGACTTGAAAGCAATCTGTTAAGTGCTGGTCAATTGCAAGAAAAGTGTTATGCAATCACTATTCCAAAGGGTGTATGTGGGATTTATGATCCTACTAGAGGAGCTATTGCTGTTGTGCAAATGAGTTCAAACAGGTTGTTTTCATTGAAGATTGAAAGTGTGCAATCTTGTTTGGTAGCTGAAGTAAAAGATCCTTCTTGGTTGTGGCATTTTCGTTATGACCACTTGAGTTTTGGTGGATTGAAGACCCTCCAAAAAAAAAATATGGTGACAGGTCTTCCTCATATTAGTATTCCTTCCCAAGTTTGTGAAGAATGTGTTGGCAAACAACATCGTTCTCAATTTCTCCAAGGGAAGTCACAGCAAGCAAAAGGTGTTTTGGAGCTAATTCATTCTGATATGTGTGGTCCGATAACACCATTTTCTAATGGAGTTAAAAGATACTTAATTACCTTCATTGATGATTATACTCGAAAAACTTGGGCTTATTTTTTACAGGAAAAATTAGAAACTTTTTGTGCATTTAAAAGCTTCAAGGCTCGTGTGGAAAATGAAACAGGAAACAACATTAAGACCCTCCGAACAGATCTTGGTGGAAAATATTGATTAACCGAATTTGAAGTTTTTTATAAAGTTCATGACATTCAAAGAGAGCTAACAGCTGCTTATACACTACAACAAAATGGTGTATAAGAGAAGAACAACAGAACCATCAATGTGGTGAAAAGTTTGTTGGCAAGAGGGAGAATTCCAAAACCTTTTTGGCCTGAAGCAGTAAATTGGAGTATTCACATCTTGAACAGAATTCATATATTTGCTGTTCAAACTATGACAACAGAGGGAGCTTTGAGTAGAAGGAGACCAACTGTAAATTATTTTAAAATTTTTTGTCACATTGCTTCTGCACATATCCCGGATGAGAAAATGAAGAAACTGGATGATAAAAGGGAAAAGTGCGTCTTTCTTGGTGTTAGTGAAGTATCCAAAGCGTATAAATTGTTTAATCCACTAACTAAGAAGACTGTGATAAGCCAAGACGTTGTCTTTGATGAAGAAAAATACTTGGGATTGGAATAGGCAGCAACCTACTCAAGATCTTTTTGACAATAATTCTAAAAGAGAGCCAACTTTATGCCTGAAAATTCATCAGAAGCAACTCCACAACTGCTAAAATTTTGCCAACAGCAGCAGAAGCTACTGATACAGCAACTCAATCTCTTCGTCGTATTCGAAAAAGGCTCGCATGGATGGAAGACTATGAGATAACTGAAATTGAAGATCCAATCACTAGAAATGATGGTGTCATGTTTAAAGAATTCAAGAAATCTATGATGGCTGAATTTGAAATGTCTGATCTTGATATGATGCATTACTTCCTTGGCATAGAAGTATTGTAATCAGCTAATGGGATCTTCATTTCTCAAAAGAAGTATGTGCGAGATATTTTGGACAGGTTTCGGATGAAGGATTGCAATCCTGTAAGCAATCCAACTGAGTTTGGCCTGAAGCTAAACAAAGATCATAAAGGGAAGAAGGTGGACGGTACACTTTACAAGCAAATTGTTGGCAGTTTGATGTATTTAGCTTCAACAAGACCAGACATAATGTATTTCGTGAGTTTAATAAGTAGATATATAGAGAATCCAACAAAAATGCATTTGTTAGTTGCTAAGAGAATCCTTCGTTACTTGCAAGGAACTACAGATTTTGGGCTGTTCTACAAGAAGGGTGAAAAGTGAGAGTCGTTCGGGTTTACTGACAGTAACTATAAAGGAGATCAAGATGATAGAAGGAGCACTTTGGGCTATGTTTTTACGTTGGGCACATGGCCGTTTCGTAGTCTTCTAAGAAGCAACCAATTGTCACCTTGTCAACTACAGAAGCTGAATTTATTGCTGCAACAACTTGTGCTTGTCAAGCTATTTGGTTGAGAAGAATTCTTGAAGAGCTATAGTTAAGCAAGTTGAAGCTACAACAGTTTTTTGTGACAACTCAGCAATCAAACTCTCCAAGAATCCTGTGCTACACGGAAGAAGGAAACATATCGATGTGAAATATTATTTTTAAGAGATCTCAGCAATGATGGAACAATCAAACCGGTTTGGTCTACTTGGAGTTTGTTCACGTGCTGCTGTAAAGGAGGACATTGCAAATGGTTGATTTTCTTTTAAACTAATTTTTGTAGATTTCAGATTAAGGGAGGGTGTTAAGATTTAAATGTTTTATTTCATATTTTTTAATATTTATTGAAAGTTCTAGTCATTGGTATGTTCGTCCGAGTCTTTAGGTATTTGGTTATTTGATTTCGGAAAGTGTCTTATGTGTGATTCTATTTTATAGGAGTTGTGGTTAGTGCTAGGATGGAGTGTTCTGATGTAAAGCCTATTTATAGGCCCTTTTCTTTATCCATAATATTGACAGAGCTTTACCATTCCAACATCCTCTTTTTTTTTTCTCTTAACTTTGTATCATAGATTAGGCTTTAGGGCTGGATTTGTCAGTAAAGCTAGGTAGGGAGGGTTGTTGTAGAGTGTATGGTGGGTTATTCGGATCTGTGATGAATTTAGGTAGTGGGTTGGCTTATTGTTTCTTGTGTGTGGGCTTTGGAGATGGGCTTGAAGGCCAACCCTTTTTTGGACAGCAGCAATAACAGTTTTTTCTTGAATTCGGATTAACAAACAGACTGTAGTTGAATTTTTGTCTTACGTTTTTCCCCCTCCTTTTTTTTTGTCCATTTTTGAAGAGGGATTCAATGATATCAAACAAGTAAAAACTAAGAGCGGTGGAACAATTGCTGCTTTACGATAACTAGTAGTAAAGATAAATAAATAAAAAATACTCGCAGTTGTTGATCTTTAAGAGGGATCTTGATGAGGGTTTTGGATGTTGGTGGCAGTAGGGATGATGGATTGTCGCAAGTGGAGCACTGATGGCTATGTATATGGGTTTAAATGGCCGCTACTGAAAATAATCTTTCTTGAGTGTAATGCATGCGAGAGCAAGACTAAGGTCAAAGGAGATTGTCAAGCTCTAATACCAAATTGATGAAGAGTACAAGGAGCAAAAGAATAATTAAGAGAAAGAAGAGAATTAAGAGGGAGATTGTATTTTATTCAATAATCAAGTGTACTTTATAACAATAAAGGAGCCTCTTTTTATAGGTTCTAAATACATTGAAAAAGAAAAATTACAACTAATAAGGAAATCTAGGATTTCCTTTTAAAAAGGAGACAAACTCAACAGTTTTACCAAAATCAATTATACACAATAATGGAAAATTCTATTCTAATTGATTTGATTTCGTCTAAGCCTATAATATACTTGCCATTTTGCATCAACGCATCAAAATTTGAAAGTCGATTATATAATATATCTTCTAATATTCCTTTATCGTGCTTGCAATAGAATTCCAAAGCGATTGTCTCAAAACTACAAATTGCAAGAACTATCAACATTGACAATGGTACCACTTCTGAAACCAAAAAAAATGCAATAAGAGGCAACACTGAGGAGCAGGAAAAGCTATCAAGACAAGATACCAAAATGGGAATATTCGTATCCAAATGATGAGAAGAGAATTTTACCTTAGTGCCAGTAATGGCCATATACAAAGCTCAGTTCCACTACTCAGAGCCCCAAGTGCAACAGTTATTCTGTAGATCTCATGAGCCAATTTAGCATTCCAGCATCTTATAAACCTGGAAGCAAACATGCCAAAACATATAAAACAGCTAATCCAATCAAATACAAATTTTCCTTGGACTATATGTTATATTGCAACATTCATCAGAATTTAGCAGTCAGATGCAATGAAGTTTGCACACAAATCACATGCCGGTCTGGCCATCACTAGTCCCAGAAAATATCCTAGTTGCATCAGGGCTCCATGTCACAAAGTGCATCCTGCAACACAATAGAAATACTAAAAGCAAGTGTACACAACTGAACAAATAATAGCAAGAAAAGTTCTTAGACTAATTGGGGCATCTGTCTCACCACTGACCCTCGGCAACGTTCTTTTGTGAGTAAGTTTCTTCGAGTCAGACAGAGTAGATTCACACACAGTCATCACCACAAGCAATTGCTATTCGGCCGGTGTCTGTAGCATTGCTCTCATGAAGGTCAACTGGATCATCATCATCGCTGTACTCTTTCACTATTCTTCTCGTTATCAGTGCCACCTTTAGTTCTAGGACTATAATGGTTATTTGCAAATGACCTTATTTCTTGCTTTATATGAAGCTGTGGATTGCCACACGGTTTTGCAGCCAATTGCCATATTGAGACCCCAATAGAATCTAGAACCAACTGAAGCGAAAAATAGCAAAAAGAAAATAATTCAATAAATCAACATTAAAACTTCAGAATTGGGCAATGGCATCCCAAAAAGAAAAGACAAAACCTTCAGGAACATAATCTCATAAATTCTATCTTTGAAAGCTGAAAATAATATATACTTCTCATTTCCCAAAACAAGGTATGATAGCATTTATCCACTAAAGTCCAAAATTAGTAGAGGCCAAAATCTCAGCTAAAGAGGGGAAAGATATGTAATTTATGTGTTAGCTCATTACTGAATTGGCATTTCATCTCGTCCCTCTTATGGAAAAAAATATTCACTTGCTTTATATGTGCAATATTCATGTGAGTAGCTAAAGAATCTTCCTTCGTGTAACAGTTTCTTCGTCTATCTTCAAAGAATATCAATTGATTGTCCAGATTAACGTTCTAGATTCAGTTTCATTCAAAACATTAAAAACATTCTTTGTTTGTATCAGCCACTCATTAATCTCCGAAATGCAATGCAAAACATAAATGTAACAAAAGAGCATTTATATGGGATCATTTACCTTTGTTTCAAACGGAAGAGGTCCCCCAGTAACGACACACTCAAATTAGGGTCCCAGTCAGAAAACCAAGAAATTAAAATCTAGTCAAGTTTTTTAAGAAAAAGAAGGAAAATAATTTTTCAAATTCTAAATAAAAATAAATAAATAAATAAAATAGTGCGCATACAAGCTGACAATGCCAGCCCATAGAACCGAGGGAGACGAGTCAAATCTCGAGTGGACCATCGTCGCGAGCGGCGGCGACTTGGGAACCGTCGGGGCTGGTGGCTAGGGCTACAACGGCGGAAAGGGTTCCACTCCACTGAGCTGATTATTTGAACCTTAAACGTCTCTATTTTGGTATTAGTTCAAGAAAATCTTCTGATTGCCGCTTTTGATCCTTCTCAGTGTGTGAATTTGTGTGAAGAACATTGAGGGCCTGCTTGGGAGTTCGGGGTACCGGTTATTATGTTTTTCAGACGACGCTATATGTGGATCATGCTTGAGATAAAGGTATCAATTTTTGTGTACATTTCCACGCTGCTTATGATTGTTTTCTTCTCAAAGTAAAGCGGTTTTTCCCTTCTCTTTTTCAGTTTTTCCTTTTCTAATATCAAATTCGGCCTCAAGATTAGTCCTAGATGTTGGATGGATGGATTCCAATATTTCAATACTCAAATCATCCATTATGTTTTGAATATTTTGTAAAGTGAAAATTACACCCACACATAAATTACAACTTGAGGTACTTATCCTTTTGAGATCATTTTGAAAAATCATGACAAACATAAATTAAAAGATAATACTTTAATTTCAATCAATATACACAGTAAATATTACAGTACTAAGCTAAAACAAAGAAGTAGATCCAGGAGCTCCAAAATTCCAACTCGAAATCAAGGAAAATCGAAAGCATAAGCGAAAATCTTGCACAAATCAAACCCAAGCAAGATCAATGGATGCTTCAACTACCTTTTTTCAAAGTTTTCTTTCCAAATTTTGCAGATAATCAACAAAAACCTACGGGTTTGTACGTTTTTGATTTTTTATTCAATTAGTTCATATTTCGTTTAATTTTGATCGTGAGACTTTTGTGTTCTAGTATAAAAGAAATTTCATCTTTAAATTAACAATTGAATCAATTCAATTGATGCCTGCAAGATGGTTGTAAAAATAAAAATGAAAAAAATGACATTGTCTATCATTTTTATCTAAAAAGATAGCAGTCTATCTCATTTTGAATTCATTTGAAACAATTAAATAGATGCATATGTGTGTTCTTTTAAAAATTGAAATATGAATATAAATACGAATTTAAATTTTATTTTACATTAAAAAAATGACATGATGCAATGAATTTGTGAGTTAGTATATACGAAAAATCACATTTGGATCAATTCAAATAATGCTTCCAATGTGTTTGTGAAAATGAGGATGAGAAAAAGTGACATCCTCCGTTACTTTTTTATTTTTAAAGTCACAGTCTATCTCATTTGAATTCATTTGGAGCAATTAAATAGATGCACACATGTGAGTTTGTGAGATATTAAATATGAATATGAACTCAAACATTACTTTATATTAAAAAATGATATGATGAAACACATTGTTTGTGTTTTTACTTATGAATTACGATTTTAAAACTTGTAAGTGTCATTCTCAGTCTTTTTTTTCTAAGAATCTCCCAATTTATCTGACTTGAATTCTTTAAAATCAATTAAAGAGATGCAAACACATTTATTTGTGTAAATTTAAAAATAAATATGAATTCAAACTTTGCTTTATATTAAAAATGACATGACTTGACACTTTATTTATATTTTTACATATCACTTAATTTGCTGGAAATTAAAAGTGACAAGATCTTTTTTTTTTTTTTAGAAAAAAAGTCTCACATTATTTTATTTGCATTCTTTTTGTGGAGATACACAAAATTAACGTCTTCATCTGTTATAGAGGTAAATGAGAACAAGACAATGAATATATAAAAGTGACAAATTGATAAATTGTTGTCATAATAGATTGTATATACAATAACCTTTGTTAAAATGTAAATATCACTTTTTGTTTTAAAAAAAATGACATACCATGTCATCGTTTTCAAGAAATTAAGTTTTGACAGTGTTAAAAAGAGATTAAAATGTTATTGTTGTCACTGATATGTAATATCATCAATCAAACAGTTGAAGTTAAGATATTTACAGATAAGCTAAATTTGGCAACAATTTATGAAATTCAAAGCGTATGTCGTTTTTGTTATCACGTCACCTTTTTTTTTTTAACGAGTTAAGGTATGTCACTTCTAAAAAATATCATATACATTTTTCATAAAACAAATGATATAACATATCCCTTTAAACCAATATTCATGTGATATGATTAACTCTCAATCGTATACAAAGAGAGAAGAAAGACTATTAAATGAAAAGTGATATATTAAATTAAAAAAGTGACAAAATCTCAAAAAAGTGTACTTTTGGGATTTTTACGTAATTAATATAGAAATTTGTAATTTTAAGGGTATAATCTAATATTTTATTTTTTCAGGCAGTGAACCTAATTTTTCCCTTCAACTTTCAACTTCAAAAATTAGATTTAAAACTTATTTATTAAAAAATCAGGTCACAATTCATTTTTTTATGTTAATAATAATATTATTAAATTTTGTCTATATACTCTCTTTCTCTCTTCTCTCTCTATCATCTCTCGTCTCTCTAAATTGCACACACCCAAATCCTAAACCCTAATAATCCCAAATCATGCACAGTGCTCATTCTTTCTTTGGTGTCGGTCAACATTCCCATCCTCCGACAATAAGAGAAGCGCCACGCGCTCATGAGTGCGCATAGCGATGCCTCGCTACGCTCATCCAATTACAGAGGCTACGGGTTGTCCGATCCGTCCCCCAACCTAAGAAGACAATCTTCATGGATCAGAGCAATCGCACTCGTGTGCTGCGCATAGCAATGCCTCGTGGAGTGCAGCTTGCAACGAGGAGTTACACATAGCGACATTTGTCCCTATGCAATGTTTTAGGATAATTTTGAGGTTTTATAGTGGTTTCTTCCTCATTCGATTTGCTTAGCGGGGTGGTTTTTGTTGGTGATTTGCAAATTGTAGTAGTCGTTTTCCTGTTGCAAATGGTGGTTGTTGATAGTGGTGGTGAGGTGGTGTGGGATTCGGTGATGGCGGTGCTAGCGATTATGACGAGATAGCGCGGTATTGGGTTAGTGCCAGTGACAATAGAGTAAAGTAGGGCAATGAGTGTTTCTAACCAATTATTAGGGTAAACGTGACCAATAAAATATTTATTTTATGACAAATAATTAATATGTGGCCAATAAAATGACTAATTTGTGATTGATAAATAATAAAATGTGTGATTACGACTAAATTTATAATTGTGACTCACAATTTGTATTTTGTAATTATGACTTTGTGCAATTCTTTATTTGATCATAGTTATGTGACATATGTGGTCGAGAAATAATATATGACCAATTAATTTGGTAATTTGTGACAGATAAATAAGTTGTAAATCATAAAATTTGTAATTTGTAACTATGACGTTTTGCAATTGTAACTAGTATGTAGATGTGACAATCAAGTCGAATAGCTTGTTCGGGCTCGGCCCATGGGCTGCTCGGGAGTCGATGTCTCTTCATTTTTTATGATACGGCTTTTGAGTGCTCACGACCAGGCGCTCGGGGCTCGTCAGCCTAAAGCAACCAAACGGTCACAAACTTTTTAAAGTGACCGTTGGGGTCCCCCAATGGTCATTGAATTTCTTCTTTCTTTCTTTTTTTCCTCTATAAATACCCCACAATTCCTAACCATATTTTTCATACAACAATCCACAAACTATCTATCCTCTTTTACATTCCCTCTACAATCAAAATATCAAATTACCATCAAGTCTATTCAATTACATTATTCAAATTTCAATTCTATTACATATACATTCTGTAAATTCTATTCTCCACACTACATTCTAAATTATCCAATTTATACATTTCATCTTTATTCTCTACGCTACATTCTATTACATACACATGAGTCCTCATGACTTTATTGATGACTTGTTCGTTGGCCACTCACCTATGACGCCACAATCTTAATTCCAGGTATGTTTGGTAGCACGCTTCATTGACGATACCTAGAACTCGAGAAAATGAATTCTTTGTTTGTGGATGCTTGATTTTTTTTAAAAAAAATTACACATAATAAGTTGTTCGTGTAAAATTTTAACTCTGCCTACTCGAAAATAAGTAACCGATCCCAAATCCCGAAATAAAAAAGTGAGGAGGATTTTTTTTTTAAATCAATCTCTTGGGCCAAGCTTGGCTCGGCGCACGAGCTATGAGCTCAAGGCTTGGCCCTTGAGAGGAGCCAAGCATAGGCTCAACCTTCTCTTTGACAAGCTGAGCTCATAGGTGATGGGTTCGAGTCTACTCGACTCGGTTCATTGCCACCTCTACTAGTACATAACTGTGATCATAAACCATATGCTATTATAACATTAATATATTTAATTTTGAAATTGTATCATATAACTACCTTAGATATGTATTGTTCCTTTTTATAAATGGAACAATTTGGGCCCTTGTAATATAAGCCAAATATAAACCTGAGTCGTCTACCCATATTATTTTTTATATACATTTAATAAACATATTCATATATGCAATTTCAATACATATACCTAACACGTTACTAATCAATAATGTTTATACAAATGAGAAAATTCAACTAATAAATTTTTAAAAAGCAAAATAGTGGAGACTAAAAACCATGAAAAACAAGAAAATTGAAACATCAAAATTTAAATTACAGTTTGAGAAGAAATTATTTTTTCTTAATAAATCTTATTCGATATATAAGTGAGGCATGATAAGCTTATAATTTAATTATGTACAATGCTTAGCCACTATTTGACTTTCTTTAAATTAAAAATCTTTATTTCTTATACTCATTTTCAGCCATACATTTACATAATAAAATATTTTTCATATAAATCCAAATTTTTTCCTATTTCTTAGTTACACATTATCCAAAAAATCACCATTAAAAACATCATTTCCCCCCAATTTCTCTTTATAAAGGCCATCAAATATGGGCTTAAATTATTCTACTCTTAAAACGAATCCACATAAAAAATACTAATTTGATATATAATTATACAATATCAAGAAATTATAGTCCACATATTGAACTAGCTCTACTTGAATAATAAAAAAAAGGAAAAATTACATTTTAAAAGAGAACCACAAACTCAAGATAAGATATATCACAACTAAAGCTATGAATATATCAAGTTCAATTGCCACGCATTATAAAAAAAATAAAAAATAAAAATCACTTAAGTTTGTAAATAATGCAAAAAAAAAAAAAAAAAAGTAAAAAGCTCAAATTGTAAAGAATGAACGCTTTGATTCATAAACTTACACTACAATCTAGCTTGAAATTTTCGATTAATAGAAAGCTCAAATTACAAAGATTAACATATCTAAAACTTCCAATTGAATATACTCTCTAAGGCTCTCATCAACAATTCAATCGTTTTGTTTTTTACCATCCTTCTTGTCCATTAGCAATTTGAAAAATCCTAACAACAAACTACTTCTCCTTCCAACATTCTTTTTTGATTTTCTGTTGCTTTGATTTGTACATGTCCAATGCCCCTTCTATTTACTTTAGTATAATTGAACGGTTTTTTTAGCTAAAATAGTGTTGAAAAGCACAATCTCGTGAGTGTGAGCTAATGTTTTAGTTGTATTCTATTTAAATGACCATAAAAAACTACTTCAGTCATTTTAAATAATCATGGTCATTTTACACGACCTTGATCGTTTTAAATGACTCTATTTGTTAAACAACTGTAGTATGTTATAATTGACTGTATTTTCCTTTTTATAAAGTAATAAGATTATTTAGCTAATATAAAAACGTAGTAGGAGTGGTGAAGTTTTTGAATGACTTTCAATGTCTATAGATATTTCGTATAAATAGTTATATTGTAAAATGCTAGACCTCTGCAACTTTGATTCATCTTTGCATGAAATGGAGATGAGATTTCTTCTTCTTGAAAATGTATAATTTTCAGTTCCAATCAAGAAAACAAGCAGTATTGTTGTTTTGCATCTCTCAATATACCATGTTACCATTGTCCTATTTTATAATCCTTTTGAACAAAGGTCGAGCTGAGCATCCATTCAAAGAAGCTAATGACCAATTTGGTGAATTGAAGATGATGAAGTAGATTGTGGGATGCAAAGGGAAGGTGATAACCTTCATTTTGAATCGAAGTGAATGATGACAACGAACTAGATCGGAATGTCAATAAACATAAAGATTAGTTGGAGATAGCTCAACACAACAATATTTATATTCTCATTGAAAATTGTAACAAATCTTTTTATAAATGAGCACATTGTTACTTCAACTCTTACATTACATGTGATTTTCCGAGGATTCAAATTTGAAAGAGCACCAAATTTTTAACACTAAAAAAGATCTTATCTTTGAAATGCACCTACTTACAGTGAAGTAGACCTTTGAATTTAGAGTGAAGAAATCAAATTAAAAGACATACGATTGTTTGTTGTCATGGTGTTGTGAAAATTCAAAAAGAAAGGAAAATTTCAGAGTTATGTGCACAAAATTTTTGTCCTAAACAAACCCATTAAACAATAAAAAAAAATAATAAAATTCAAGTAATATAAATGCTTAATCTCTTCTAATTCATAGGATAAGAAAAATTACCAAAAACAATGATGAACCCTAAATTCCAGATTTGGGGGCTATACTTTATGATTTGGAAATAAAAGATTATGATTTTGTGTTGTCTTCGATGTGAGTGACAAGTAATTGGTGAGTAAGAACTTCACTTTGTGATTAGAGTGTGTCGTAGAGAGGAAGATGGGTTTAAGTGGTTTGTTCGTGAGTGTAGTTGTAAAGAGAGGGAACCCAAATATTTGTTTAAAACTAGGCGCGAGACCCCTTTCGCATGTGCGCCTAGGCAACAGGGAGAAATCTAGGGGTGGAATGGGCCGCTAATTAGCATGAGCTCGTGTTCGTCACAAGCCGAGCTCGTGGCTCGTCTGTAATAGGCTGATCTTATGCTCGACTCGTTACTGGAGGGGCGAGCTCCTTTCTTTTTTTTTTTAAATTAAACACTCCTCCTTTATTCGGGTTTATGACCGACTACTTAAATTTCGAGTAGGTAGAGTTAAAAATTGTATATGAACAACTTGTTTCTTGAATTTTTTTTAAAAAATGAGCGTCTTCCCAATCCTTCACGCACATTAATGCTTCCAAAATATCTTCTTCGAGTCGGCTCTGACATCGGACAAAATCCTCTTATATGTACTAAAAGCAAACTCCAGAGCTACAGTACTAACCGGAGGTGTTAATAGATCTTTGGTAATCGCAGAAATCACTGACCATCGTTCTTCGTACTTTCGGTAGAATTCAATTACTTCTTCTAAATATTTTTTAATTTTTTTATTAGGCATATTATGATTAAAGTAATCAATTAATTCAACAGGCAATGCATTTGGACTTGTATCCGATATTTGATTACATGAGCTATACAAATTACTACTAGATGAATTTATTGCATTTGCATCATATCTATACGTGTAAATGCCTTCAAATAAAGTTAATTTTTCATTGTCGTCTTCTTCAATATCAATAGGAAGAATAGGTGCAAATGGTACCTGACTAATATTTGCACACATTCATTCTGCATATAATTCATACATTTCATATAAAATTTGTTCTAAATATTTATAAGTGATTGGTATATTAAAAGTTAAAACTCTTGAAATCTGATCAATTATATATTTAGTACTTGATAAATTGTATCGAGAGTCCATGATGGATGTTAAAGGAAATAATATTGGTAAGTCTTCTCAATATTTTCTAAACTTTAGTTCCATGAAAATATAATTACACTAAAATCAAGGTCATTTTTTACTTTTCAATTTTTGTATTTACGAAATGCCCTTACAATTATATAAAGACGTTCAAGTATTATAGAACTAGTGACATAGTAAACTCCAAATAAAATATTTGTAGAATTATAAAAAACTTGTTAATTTTTATTTTTATTTTAAAAGCTAAAACCTAATCGGATTCATTCAAAATAGTTTTATCATCATTTCTAATATGTCCATTGTTATAAAATTCAGTTATTAAATATTCAAAACATTCGCATGATCTTAATAATAAGTAAGTAAAGTTTCATCTATGTTCTACGTCACTAACAAATATTTTCGTATTCGTCACCCCAAATTCCTCACAAAATTCCTTAAAGGCTTATTCTCTACTAGGTGAAATAGTAATATATATTATTGCATCCTTGATTTTTTGAATTTCATTCTTAATATGTTTCAAATAATCCTGCACAATTAAACTAAAAATATAGCACACACAACAAATATGAAACAAATAACCACCGAAATTGGGTTGCAATACTCTACACTTTTTTATCAATAACTACTTTATTAAAACTATAGTTATCGAATGTAAATGAATGAATTTTACTCTCGCAATGATATTCTGTAATAATGTTCATAATAGCATTATATACATTGTTAGCATTGTGAGGGAATCTAATAATTTTAAAAACAATAATTTTTTATGCAAACACCAAAGTGGGTCCATCTGAGCTTTCTCCTCTGAATATATCCATGTGGAAAGTGGTGAAGAAGTATAAACAGCGTCTGGACTACCAAATTACAGTTGCGTTTAACCGGCAGCAAGAAGCCCATGTTTGGTCACACATTCTTTGTAGTGACGATTGAGGTGGGTGATACCAATGTCTTTTTTCAATGCCAATTGTTGTTGACTATTTACAAACTGCTTTAAACTCTCGAACTCCATTGACCACACGGTCCGTTGGAATCAATTTAAAGTAATCCCAACATTTTGTCCATTTTTCCCCTTTCGTTTCCCTCTTACATCGAGAATATCTAATACATGTTCATCCTCATGTTCCGCTTCGGGAACATCAACGTCATCCTAATCAATTGGATTACTACTTCCATTAGCATCAAACTCTGGAATATTTTTAGGAGAGGGTACTTCATTCAAACCAAAAAATTCATTCTAAAATTGACTTTGTGCGCGTCACATGTGATTCGCCTCTGATACCAAAAAAGGTCTTAACAAATGAGTGTGGATCCATTTGTAAATTGTGATGTAATATATAATAAATAACTAAGTAAATAAAGAGTATGGAAACAAATCAAGAATTGAAAGAAAGTTAATGAGTAAGATTGTAATTGTAAATTTGTAGTGTGATAAATGATAATTGATATTGAATAATTGAAGTTAAAGGTAAAAATAAAAATGTAGTAGATTGTAGGATGTAGAAGAGAGTGAGAATTGTTGGAATGTAGTGTGAAAAAATTGGAAATGGGTTAAAGTATTTATAGAGTAAAAACAAGAAGGAAAAAAATGGCCAAAACAACCACTTTGAAAGTTTAGTGAGCATTGCAAACGGTCACTTAACTTTGAATAGTGACCAAAAGTTCAGTGTCTGTGGGCGAGCCGACCCGCTCTGGCTCTGGCCCGAGCTGCCCACGAGCCAAGTGGCTCGACTGCTCGGCCTATTTGACACCACTAGAGAAATATGAGACTCTATGTAGAAAGGGTTAAGTCATTTATACATCACTGAGACTCCATATAGAAAGGGTTAAGTCATTTATACATCAAAAGTGTACATCACTTTTGACATCATCCAAGTTAGCATAATTTGCCTGGGGAAAAGCGTTTATTTTTTAAACTGTACAATAACGTATTGTCACGTGGCACAATTTAAAAAATGATTTAAAAGTGATGTACATGTAACATGATTCATGTAGAAAATGCCTAGCTGGGCCTAGACGTGAGCTAGGCAACACATGACTTGCCTAATCCCGAAATTTCGCCCCCTCTTCCTCTATACAAATGACATCCAATTGACACGAAACTTTAGACGTGACTTCTATTCACCTAGAATAACATGAGATTCAAATTTTTTTTCCGAAGAGTTCCAATGACCCGGACTCTAGTTTCTCGAAAAAGCTAAGAAAATTTCGAAAGTACAAAAATCAATCTAATCTAAGTTTTGAAAAATAAATGAGAAAACACATTACAAAATTAGGTTGTCTCACAATAATCACTCGTTAAAGTCATTTAGCTTGACTTGGCCATGATGTTCACTTGGATTGTGGAACTTGACTGTTAATCTTTCATTCGAAAAAGCTGATTCCTAAGTGTTGTTTGAGTCATTGCCCATTCACTTTGAAAGTCTCTTTGGTGCCATGAGTGACTTCAACTGCGCCAAGTGGATACACTTTGACAATCGTGAATGATCCGACAACCTTGAATGAAGTATTCCCGGAAAGAACTTGAAGTGAGAATTAAACAAGACCGACAGTTCAACCTCAACCTTTTTTAGCCCTATTTGACGGTCATTATTTTAACTCTTTTTTCTACATACTCATTACCCAATATACATGATTCTCTAACTCAACTGGTAAGTAATAATGTAACACCCCGAATAAGTTTTATGTGTTTTAGAAATAGAGACTTAATTTTATTATGTCATCTTTGATCGTTTAGAATGTCTTAGCCTTGCTAATCACATTAAAGTCCATACGATAATATGATCATTCGGTCCATTTATTTTATTTTATTTATTGTAGGTGAAGGAAAAATATATTTGTATTTGGTTCATTTTGTAGCTCGCATTAAATAATGTACGTCCCACTAAAAAATATTAAGTTCGTATAAGTTAAGCCTAAGTTATTTAAATTCAAAGGCATTTATTTAATGGATATTATTTTATTACCTAATAATATAGCTTTTAAGATAATTAAAAAATATATTATATTAGATAATCCATGTTTGTCATTAAATTTGAAAGATGATTTGATCTATCTAAATTTTTTTGCCAATTCAACACTATAACAAATTATGTTTTTCTCATTTTGGCATGTGGTATATTGTCTTTGCAAAATGACGTGTATGTGGTTAGATAAGGAAGATTTGAAATTCAAATTTTTACCAATTTTTGCTGACCGAGGATACTAAAAAGGAATTAGAATATTTGAATTTAAAATCAAAACAAATTCTCTTATATAAAAATATTGTTTGGTCTTCTTTTTCATTCATTTATTTATTTTGAGTCAAAAGAGAACAAAAACCACCCACTCATTTTTAAAGCTTTGTTCAGAATTTGTATGCGTAAGGAGTGCAATCGTATTTTTAATCCGACAACAGATTCCTTGGTTCACTGAAGGTAGAATACTATGTGCAAATTGAACTGTCCTTGTAAAATTATATGTTTTACGTTACTTTATGCATGAATTGCTAATTAACCTACAAGTCATTAATGAAATGAAATATGATATTTTCTTCTGATTTTCTCAATTTTTTTTGCACATAAAATGGTAGTACGAAATGTCATAACATACGTTTACATTATATTGTTTTGGACTGCACATATTCTTCTGAGTTTAAAATATTCATTCCTTCAAATTTGAACTTTTCAAGTTAGATTGGTCAACTTTGAATGGTGGCTGAGCGGTGCACGTATTGCCAAGTAACGATTTTCAAGAAAATAATCAGTATTAATTTTCATTAAGATATAAAATGTTTCTTAAAATGCTCTAAATTTTCAAATTTTATGTTTTTAATGGATTTAATTCAGTTATAAAATTTCATATAAACTAAGACTTAAATTTTCAATTAAATCTTTTCGAATCAATAAAATTTGGGACATTACACTTTGATACTAGAGCAAATATTTACCTTCATGTACACTTATGAAAAACAATATTAAAATTTTTTATTCCTTTTTAAAATTAAATAAATACTTTGAAATTGAAAATTAATAAATTATATATTCTTTTTAACTAAATTACCAAATTCATTTTTTTCCTTTTTGTTTAAGTTTAAAATTCTTTTTAATTAAATATTCTTTTAAGCAAATCTTTAATTTTTTCAATTTTACTTAAATAATATTTTTATTCTTTATTTAATTTCTATGATTTAATTTTGTTTAATTTTTAATTTTTTTCATTATTTTTTCGTAATAATTTAAAAATACCTTAATTGTTTTTTCTTATTATAATTTTTTTTTTTCAATTTGAAATACTTTTTAATATTCTTGCTTTATTTTTTTTATTTTTTTATATTTATTTTTCATTTTTTATTTTTGGCCATTAATTTGTATTTAATTTAATTAATTATTTTTTAAATTTGTATTGAATTTATTTTTCGTGCTTCTCCTTTAATTTATAAAACCATTTATTTCTTTATTAGCGTCGATGTCTTGCGTATGGTAGTTAAAATTCAGTTCGCTTGATTTTCTGAGATTGTGCGTTATTTTATTATATGTCGTTCAATATTCTAACATTTGAATTTTTACATAATGGAGTATCATTTAGATGTAGAGTTGAGACAGATGGCAAGGAAAGCTACTTGGAACAGTATCTTTGAGAGTTTTACTTCTGTGTTGGAGCTGCTCGATGATTATGGATATATGCTAGACAGTCCTTCCTGTGGCCCCTGTACCAGTTGCGAGAGGTGCAATACTCAAGACAGATCATTGATGCACTGCTATGTTGGATTTTTAAGTCAGTCGACGGCGATACCCTTCACTTCGACCTCGGGGACAAGGTCGTCAGTTTTTCTATGTTTGAGTTTGCCCCGATCAATGGATTGAGGATTTCAGGCGACGAGGCAGCCATTGAGATAAGCAACAGGTTGTACGAGACGTACTTCTAGGGACAATGGATGGTGCTTCTACCCTAATTGACGGGCGCGATCAAGGAGTGCAACTAGATGTTAGATAGATTGAAGTTTGGACTGATCTACATCCTTGAGAGCATGATGAGGTGTTATCACAAGATGATTGCCGTCGACATTTTTCATTTTCAAGTTGTTGACAACATCGATGCATTCAACAACTATCCATGGGCCTGGAGATGTTTTGAGGACACCGTACATGTCTTCACTAGATCACACTCGAATCTCAAGGGGTCCATGCATAAGTACAATACATATGGATTGCCCATGGCAGTACAGTTAAATGTTTTAACTTAATCAATGTTAAAAAAATTTTATACTAAATTTATATATAATAAGTGTATGTGTTGCAGATCTGGGCATATGAGACGGTCCTCCTATTAGGTACTCGATTTGCTAGATGAAGGAAGACACGTTGTCCTCGGATGCATTATTGTCGAGCATCTCGAGTAGACGAATGTCCGTCTGAAAAACAATTATCAGCTCTCATCAACGACCCTCAGGTGAGTATTTGACATTGAAGATTTATTTTGTATGTCGTTTTAAAATTTCATCACATGATCATTAACTAGATGAAATGTCAATATGTCAGCTTGAGGTCCTAATCGAGTTGATGTCGTCGATGGATGAGGAGGGTTTAGGTTTTGTGCGTGAATTAGCCGTTTTGCATACTCCACGAGACCAGATGCCCGATTCTATCCTGGACCGAGATCGGGTATGAGAAATATAATTTATTGATTATCATTTTGTATGAATTAGCCTATTTTAATGAAGTTAATATTTTTTAATGTTATTTGCATAGGAGTGCGGTCCAATTGATCGACGATCACCTCCGCCGCCGCTGGGATCACATCCGCTGCCGATGAGATCTCATTTTCCTCCATCTAGGCACCTCTACCGTGGATATCCTACATACAATGATCTGTATGTCATTCTGGTTGGATTTATGGCGGAGATGATGGTGGAGGTGGCGCGCTACGATGAAAGATGAGCGACGAGATATCGAGTTTACGTCTAGATGATGCAGTGCTCCGAAGCCATATATCAGACCTTGAGGTAGAGTTCGTACAGCTTCGAGGCGATATAGTAGGACTACGATGGGGTGATAGAAGGGCTGACCGATGGGGTGATAGAAGGGCTGACGAAGAGGGTGATGAGATCGGGGTCACTCACCATTGTAGCCAAATGATGCATTTTGGGCGGAGGCGGAGGTGGCCTCGATGATGGAGGTAGAGGTGCCCGAGGCGAAGTCGGTGGTGGATGCGGAGGTAGAGAGGGTGCCCCCGATGACAGATGAGGGGGTGGTGGAGGTGGAGGGGGTGCCTCCGATGATGGAGGAGGGGGTGGCAGAGACGAAGGTGGTACCCCGATGACCGAGGAGAAGAGGACGTCGGTTGTTACAAAAGGTAAGATGCGTGTTGTTGACATGCTAGAGCAGGTAGTCGGCAAGAGGTCGAGATTGCCATCATAGTACGTCATATCTCCCTTCATGACTGAGACGAAGAGGAGGACGTTCATCGACAAGACGTACCCCAATCTCTTTCGAGAGGCGAACTATGCCAAATGGAAAGTGTTCGAGACGGAGTGGAGAAGAATTATGTTAGGGTAAGTATTTTACAATTTCAGTGAAGTATGCTACGCTAACTCATCTATACTTCTTTTAACATTTTTTCTGTTTCTTTTTTAGTGATAGCTGAACTGTAGGAGAGAAGACGATCTCGGATGCTTATAAGTGGTTTCACGACCTCACCACTTCGGGGATTTGGCTCACCGGCGATGTAAGTGAAATAGTCATATTGTTATTTATTATGTATACATAATTTTTTTGTTTATTAAATGAAATAACTCCCTCTATTTTTTTATTGGTGTTTCCTGATGTAGTACATCGACTTGACTATGGACTTATTGCGTGATCGAGCTCGAAGATATCTAAAATCATTCGAATTTCCTGACCAACTCATATTGAGCATCAAGTTCATACATGTCGTTTACCATTGAGCATCAACCGCTTGAACTTATGGGTAATGAGTACATGTTGCCTGAATATATGGCCCAGTAGATCGTAGGGATGTGGCCGAGTGTTGGGGGGAAAGCCATTGGAGGGTTGTACACATTTATACATTCCAATGATCGTGAATCATTACTGCATTGCCGTGGAGATTGTCTTCGCTAATTCCGCTATATATGTGTATGACTCCGACCATTTCTATCTAACACAAGGTCAGCTCGAACATAACTTGGAGCTGATAGCTGTGATCGTTCCCTTGATGGTTGCCCGAGCTGGTGTGATTGTGAAGGACGGACTAGCAATCGTGCAGGACACGACGATGGAGAGATAATCGATATCGTAGTATTTATAATTTTTTTAAACTTAGAAACTTAGTTTTTAGCTACACAGCATCGAACTAACATGTTATTATTCAATTACAGGGGCGATTGTGACATGTTTACAATAAAATACATTGAATTTTTGAGTATAAGATATAGGTTGATGGGATCAACCAATCATGGATACAAAAATGGAGGAATAAATTAGCATGCGATTTGTATGAATTCGAATGTGATCCGTAAACATTGTATATTCAATTGTTCATTTATTTATGAAATAATTGTAAATATTAAAAAACTATGTAAACATTGTATATTTAATTGTTCATTTATTTATGAAATAATTATAAAACTTGTGTAAACATTNATTTATTTATGAAATAATTATAAAACTTGTGTAAACATTGTATATTTAATTATTTATTCATTTATCAAATATTTGCGCTCTAGGTTCCTCAACTATGATTTTATACAATGCAGTCCTTCATTTCATAGCGATACCATTACACATCGATCTAATTGTCATTTAGAAGAATCTGACTTGTACAAAATTAACAAGTTTGCCATATTGCTCCACAGCTATCACACCTACACAATCGAGGAAACTATTCAGTAGATGGTATTCTAGACGTACGTGGATGTCCAGGATCACGCGGTTCAACTTGCAATGGCAACAAACTATTAAGTGGGAGAATATGGTTGGAAATTTCCCACTTAGGTTCATTAGGTAGAGGAAATATAGTCTCAGCATACGTTGCTCTTCAATAATCAACCGTGTAATAAGGAGAGCATAATCTTTTCACTACAAAGCTTTTATACATAGCCACCGTGATCGCATGCTTACATAGAAAACACTCCAACTGAAATCGACGACAAGTGCATGTGTTATCAGTCAAGTCCACCATGCATGTTATATTACGTGCCCAATTCACGGAGAAGCGTAACTCATTTAATGGTTCGACATTCAACTTTCTCGCAAGCTATGCAGCCTTGAAAGAGTTTATCCTCTTGAGTCGGGGCTAGCATGCTCGTCTAACTTTGTGATCCCACACGTCGGTCGTGAAACCACTGCTGCAACTTGTTACGAATGTTCTCAATCATTGCGAGGATTGATGGCTCTCGATCCTTCTTGAATAATGTATTGAGAGACTTCACATTGTTTGACGTCTTCATGTTATATCGACATCCTAGAAAATGTGGTCGCATCTAGTGTTCAATCCCTATTTTGTCAGATACTCCCATATCGGTAATGATTTACTTCCTATTTCCACCATGAACTTATTATACTCTTCAACACTATAAGTGTCGACCGCTCTCTTGAATAATAAAACGATTCCTTTGTCCCGATACTTAGTTTTCAGGTTGTCTTGTATATGGTACATGAAATATCCAGGATGTGCATCGGGAAAAACTTCAGTGATACCATTTATTATAGACTGTCCCTGATCAGTTACAAAAGCAATGTCCTCGACTTTCCCGATTACTTCCTTCAACTTTGTTAAGAACTAACGCATCGACAGATCATTCTCGCTATCGACTATACTGAATGCAACAGGGTAATTTTGGATGTGGCATCTTGACATGTAACAATAATTAACTTGCCCTTATATCTAGTTTTTAGAGTTGTACCATTGACTAGAATTAGGGGTCGCATCGCATTTCGAAACTCCGAAAGCATTGTCCAAGAGCTATGAAGAAATTTTTTAAGTAATTCTCATTGAGCCAAGATTAGTTGCTCCCATGTTATGGCAATATCTGACCAATTTAGTATAGTTCTCCTCGGTCGAGCCCATTAAATCCTCCAATCCACATTCTTTGGCCTTCCAGACTTTCTGGTAGCTTATGACTACTCCATACTCTCGACGAATGTCATTATCGATGTCTGAAGGTCTGTAGATCATTCATGGGTCCTGATAATTGTGCATTATCCGTTGACCAATAAACCATGCTCAAACTTGCCTGTGATCATTTCGAATTCCTATTTTACAAGTATGTTCCCAATTATACTTGCGAACTACAAAGAACTCTGTCGTGTCCATTTTCATCGCTCGCAAACGACAATGGCAACTGTCCTCGACGCAGACAATCATCAACAACGAATTATTTGATTTCTTAACTTTGAACTCAAAGTTGTATTTTAGAGCAATTCGACGCGTAGCTTCTTGCAAATCCTTCTTTGTTTCAAACAGTTGTGATAGGTCGAAAATGTATTCGATTTCTAATTATCGCAAGTGTACGGATCATTCGAGTAATAAAATGGATTTTTAATTCCGAATGTCGTTCCCACAGAGATTGAGTTAGCTTAAGTTTTACTTATCTCGACCTTAACCAAAACTAAATATTTCAAAGATGTGATTGAAGCATAAAATTGTCTAAGTTGTACTACAGATGTAAATTTATACGGATGTAAATAACTAAAATTAAAATTAAAGTTTGAATGTAAATACTTGAGGAAATTAATATATGAAGAGTGCACTAGGATCCCGAATCACCAAACAATTTCACTTTTAACCTTTATTTCACAACTCAATAACACGATTAATTAGTTGAAGACTCAATGCTCCTTACCTATTCAATAGTCTCTCTCGAGTAGAATTGAACATATTCTCACATACCATTTAACTATATTTCTATGACAAATATAATATGCAAGAATGCTTGATGTTTTGTAAGCACTTAGAGATTCACGTAAAGTATAGAGGTATATTTATATCCTCTACTATATTTCTATGACAAATGTAAATATTCAAGAATGCATGAAGTTTTGTAAACATTTAAAGATTCACGGAGGGCATAGCGGTATATTTATATCTCCTATCGGACCCTACGATGATTTATATCTTGTCGAATCTACTCTCTTTCTTTCAAATGCATGAAATAGATCACTCAAATTCACATAATCACATGCATTTAATTATTGAAAAAATAAATTGTATATAAATCATTCAACATCAATATTCGGGTTTTGGAATCAAAATTGCAAAATAAAGAATTAAAAGTTCACATTGCAACGGTCATCGTTCTTCTAGTACAATGAAAATCTAGCCTAGCATGAATAAAATAAAATGACAAGGAAAATATTTAGGAGAAGACATAACCCAATTCTTGAATCTAAATCTTGAATTTTCGATTGAAATCTTTCGATTGTGCCTTCTTCCTTCCTCTTTAATGCCTTTTTTCTTCTCTAAAATTTCATAACCCTTCTTTCTAGGTAGTATTCGGGTTATGTACGTGACCTAAATCATGTTTCCATAACAGTTGGACTCAAAATAGGAAACTCAAATTTTCGCCAAATATTCCTTCTATGCGACCGCATGAAAGGAATGCATGCGGTCGCATAGAAGAATTATAGTGTGCACAAAAATTCCCTGAAGCCCCTTATGTGACCGCATCTACTTAACACTATGCGAACACATAGTGTTAAATATTTCCAAGTATTGGCAATTTGGTCCTCGAACTCCAATTATGCACTCCTCGACCTCTTTTCCCATTTTTCTCCTTCCAATGCATAATTTTCATGCTCAATTTGATCTCGCCATCTTTACCTCTTCAATTTCTCCTTCGTGTCATCTTTTGTCTATTTGTATCTCAGTCCCTGAACTTTGATTTTCTTTCATTTTAGTCTATTTTCTCCATTTTTCTTCCAATTACCACCGCAATCATCATTATTGTTCTGCAAGCACAAATTACATAGAATTAAGTTATATTCCAATTTATTTCCAACAATAATCCATGATTTGTGACTAGATAAGTGTGTAAAATGTACTTATCAAGTTGCTCGACATACAAATCATCATCGTCGGCAACCACAGGCTAAGAATTAGATGACGGTCAACTCGTTCCAGCCCCTGCACTCCCACCCCACTCATGTCTCTGACGGGATAAAGCAATCAAATCCTCATTTGTAAATTCATTATCATTTTCGTTATAATGAACTATTGACTGAATTCTGTGTGTAACAATGAGATTACAATAAGGAACAACTGGCTCAGGAATAACCACATCATCCTCACGAGCTATCTCCAATGTGTCCTAAAAATCATTGATGATCCCCTCCAACTGAATCTTCATGTCTACCTTCGGCGGGATCCTTCCTCACTAAAGTCACCTAAGAGGAGTCGTGTACATTTTGTTCAATTCAAATAGATAATTCACTTCTTTATCACAAGTAATCTTCGCAGGTGGATTCAGAATAGATAAATCATCCTTGAATCGAAATCTCAGTTCCATATCGTACTGAAAGGGATCAACATTCAGCTTGTTTTGTAAATCATGGTACATTCACACATATGTTGTACTCTCCATTGTGGAAATTGGAACACCACCACGTTTATCACTTTTCCGTCTCCATACCCATTGATATTTCTCATCCAATTCGAAGTCACCAAAGAAACAAACTGACATTACAACCATATCTGCAAGA
Source organism: Fraxinus quadrangulata (assembly GCA_903798255.1). Classification (NCBI taxonomy): domain Eukaryota; kingdom Viridiplantae; phylum Streptophyta; class Magnoliopsida; order Lamiales; family Oleaceae; genus Fraxinus; species Fraxinus quadrangulata. The sequence continues at coordinate 46,140 of CAIGRB010132259.1, forward strand.
TGAAACATAATTTTTTAAGAAAATACATAGTCATTCGACTCAACTAAGACAACAGAAATAAAAAAAAGGTAGAACAGTCTGAAAACAATCGCCTGTTCCGGCTATTTTTATCGATTAAAACATATAAAAATTTAACGAAAATGAAATAAAATATACGTAAATATAATTACCGATTCGAAGTGATTAATATTAAAAAATATTTCATTCTTTAGCGTTCAATAAATTTCAGAGATTTTGAAGTTGAAGCCGATGAAAGTCGAGAGAGTTTTTATTTGTGATGGAATAGACATATAAGAAAAGTTAAGTGATTTTGAAATTTTAAGCGAAAAATGTTTGATTTTAATTGTTAACTAAAAGTATAATATTGTCTTAAACAAAACAATATTTTGTAATATGTATAACTTATTTAAGGACATTTTTATCTTTTAACATCTAAAAGCTAATGTGAAAAAATAACATAGTTGAAAAGTCAAAGTGGAAATTAGATTTGTTGACCTGACCATTCTTAAAAGTATCCCGTGCTTCCTTCTTACCTTAAAGCCTTTTAGTTGCACTTTATTCAAATCATCAAGACGAAAAATAATATTTCCAATATAATGAAAATAATAAATTATATGTCTTTGCATGCTTGTTAATTTTTGTTCTTTTATGTTAGTTGTATAGACAGTGAACTTAATGTTAAGACTTGGGTGCAGACTTGGAATAATATAACTAATTGAGCTATCATATGCAAAGTTCTTGGTCCACCCAAGCTATTCAAGGATTTTATATTAATTATAAATTTTATTTAATACAAGTTTATTTAAACAAAATTTTGTGAATTCTTTTAACACAAACGTGAAATAAAACGAGGTTCTTCGTACCTAGGATTCACCATCAACTGACCTATGAACAATTGAAGGTATTACATGAAATATTATATTTTAATTTAATTTCGAGCATGAGATATATGCTCTTTATATTAATTTCAAAAACGTTTGAAATGAAATGTTATATTCTAGTATAAATTGTAAGCGTGATATTTAATCTTTTTTGGCTTCAATTTATGATATGTTTCTCACATACTTTAATTAGCTTACTCATTTTTGATAAAAGTATAAACTTTTATTTTATCCTTATAATAAATTATGCGAACATAATAGTCGGTGTGTTATTACTAGTAAAAGATAAAGCAAAATTGGACTTGGTTTGCATATGACAGACATGGCTAGAACTAGAAAGATCACTAGGAAGACAACGGCTTAGGGTTGTTCTTAACTGTAGGACATAAATTTTCCAAGCTTACGAGAATTATAAGGCAGACCTGACTCACACACTTATTGAGCATGTGGAGGAAGTTTTTCTCTAGATGGGTTGCGATAAGGGATGTAGGACATGAGGTTACACCCATTTAGGCTACTAACAACTTTATCCATACAATACCACCTCGGTGAGGGAGATATGAACGTTGTGGTTAGGTTAGGAATGAGATACTAGTGGGTAACCCTCTAGAGCACTCAAAAATGATCGAGTTCGAGTAGTACTATGAAATTTTTCTGGATAGGTAGATAGATTGCTAGTCTCATGCCTGAACCCGAGCTAGAGCAAGACCTAAAGTCAGAGCCAATTATGAGCCCAAATTGAAGCCAAGAGTACGAGCCAAAGTATGAACCAGGATTAGAGCCAGTGTTCGATCTTGAACTTATGCCTGAGCCAGAGGTTGATAAGGAATCTGAGCCCGAGTCATGTGTCTTCCGGTGATGAAGCCCCACCATCCAAGCTTCGTAGGATTCAAAAATGGTTGGGCAACTAAAGATGAAGACTAGCAACCTAGAGATAGTTCATTTTTACTATTTTGATTTCTTCCTTTCTTAAAAGAGAATGTAATTAGTACTTGAAATAATCTATAGATTTTGCTTTCATCATCTAGGATTTAATTCTTTCAATTATGTTCTCATGTTTTCAAGGATTTAAAATTTTATGAATTTAAGTTTTTCCTTTGAATATATTGAGTTATATTGCTGATTATTTCTAAAATAAAATCTTTTTATTTATTTAAAGGAAATGGCATGTAAACCAACACATGTGCTATGTTTAGGAATTTGTTAAGAGCTGTTCAAGATCTTGACAAAAAGCAAACTCAAGCGCCTTTTCAAAATGCACAGACTAACTCCAACACCATGAGTTCAGTCGTGGAATAGTTTCATCATTAGAAGCCCTTACCTTGGATAGGAGGGCTAACTCGTTGGCAGCCAAAGAGTGTATATGAGGATTGGAAAGAATCTTCAAGAACCTCTCTCGTGTTGATACTTAGAAAATTTTGTGTGCAAAGTTCATGTTGGTGGACATAGCGGGCCACTAGTGGGAGTCCACTTAACGCACTAAGACTGAGGCACAACAACACAGTCTCTCACAGGGGCATGTGTCAAAGAGGAGGTGATGGGAAAATATTTTCCACAAACCTTGAGAGATTGAATGGAGACAAAGTTTCTACAACTTAAGCTAGGAAAGATGCCACCGGTCAAGTATGAGAGAAGGTTAAAACATCTCTCTAGCACTGATTAGCAAAGAAAAAAGGGAGCAGCCAAAGTCTTTGCCCTAAGTTAAGACCAAAGAGCTATAAATGACTAGTTAGCTCTCACCCTATTGAACGCACCATGAGTGGGAAATGTAATGAAAATTTGAGAAATAGGCGAATTATGGTGGCCAAAATGATCGAAATCTCCGACTAAAAAGAGAGAAACAAAAATATTGTAGTTTTCATTTTGATCGTGTGCATCTGTCCGATTATGGTGTTCTTCAATGTACTTGACGAACTACGAATTCAATGCTTTGTAATCTCTTTCTATATTTCTACAATTAACTCAAATGAATCTAAATCCATTCGTTGCTTTTGAGAAACTCTATCCTACAACATTGTACATCAACAAAAAGTAACATATATCAATTGTAAGTAGTGATCACACATATTTATAATAAGTTTATCCAATGTTTATTCTGTGTATCTAACGAAACATTAAGTCCCTATTTCATGTAGTTAAAAATTAAATTTTAGCACATTTTAATAAACGTTAATAAAATGTGTGGTTAAAAAGTTGCAAGTTTCATATATTACATATTTAAAATTAATTATTTGACACTTATTTAAATTTTAATCCAGGTCAAATTTGAGCTAAATATATGAAATTAATCATGCACTCAGAAATTTGTTTGAACAATGCATGTGTACTACTTCCACGTGCCATACACAATCCTCCATATTTAGCCCACATTTGAGCCACATTATTAAAAAATTTATTTTTCTTAAACTCAATTTCACTACACATTCTCTCAATAAAATATTTTACACGTAAATTTTAAAAAATTTCTTACTTTTTAACCACACATTATTCAAATATTCACTATAATGAAACTCATTTTCAAGAAAAAAAAGGACTCAAACGTAGGCTTAGTACATTAACGCAATCTCTCAATCTTTTTCTACCATTAAATTCAAGACAATCTAAACTTATCCATTTCAACTTGGAAAATCCTTCCATACCCGGTATAATTTGAACCATAGTTAATAAAATTGGACCCGACAGATAGACCCAGACTGAAAACCGTCGAACTAGATAGTGGTCCGATCCGGGTATATTAATTTTTCAAGTGAGCAAAGAAACTGATCAAAAATCAGTTAAATCGCTCAATAATTTTCCGGTTCATATGGGTTTAAGAGACCGAAACCTATTCACTGTGAGCCGGATGGTTACTAAAGTGTAGTGATTCGAACATGGGCTTCTAGCATGGAATTACAATTCCTTGACCATTATGGAAAGTGTAATTAGCACATAACGTCCCCATTTTTCACTGTTATTGTGGAAAACGTCCTTATCTTTCATTTTTTTGGCATTTTCATCATTATTTCCACCTTTTATTTCGTAAAAGGTCATTTTCATCAGTTTTCTCAATTAAAATTTGTGAAATGACGAAATTAGAAATTGAAAAAAATTAATTTTCTTTAATTTTATTTTTTTAAATAGGAGGATATATTCATCATTTCATAACCCTTTATTGAGAAATTGGATGAAAATGGATAAAATGATGGTTTGCGCAACTAAATGTGTAATTAAGGGCAAAAATATCAAAAAATAAAAGGTATGGACGTTTTCCGCTATAATAGTGAAATGTATGGATATTATGTACTAATTACTCTTATAATTTATTTATTTGGGACTCAATTGTGCTTTTTTAAAAATTTAGAACTATGATTGCAATTAGTTGTATATTAGTCATTTCACAATTTTTAATTGAAAAAATGGATACAAATGACATTTTGAGGAATAAAATGTGGAAATAAGGGTGAAAATATCAAAAAATTAAAGATAGAGATATTTTCCACAATAATAGTGGAAGGTAAAGACGTTATGTGCTAATTATCTGATGAAAATTGGTAAACTTATGTAATATAATGTGAGCCAAATATATATATTTAGATTGAGCAAAATGATTTTCTTTTTGTTCCAAAATATATTTTAACTAAATTATGTTCAAACAAAGACCTGCTGATTGAACCACTGACTCGATCATCCAATAATTTTCCTGGGTTGACTACTAGATTACAACAAACTTATTTGTAAATAATTATTATGAATCACATGTAAAATCATAAAATTATCTTAAGTACACATTGTAGTCGTTTATCCAACCGATAAACTTGTACATGTATCTCGTGTTCAAGGAAAGGAAAATACTAAGTGTACAAATAGCACAACCCGCAAGGATATACAGCAGTACTACGTCACACTCTCAAATAAAAAAGGTATTTGATATTTCACACCAAAAATACGATTTAAGAAACTAATGTACATACGAGCATGCACTTGAGTATGAATACACTGAAAATTAATATTTATTTTTTAGAAGTGCATAAATAGTCATGATTTCAACTTCCAGTGAACTATTTCTAACATAAACTAAAAAAACCAATAGATCATCGAATACAATCACAAATCCAACTTATACTCCGTTTGTCATTCATTTTTTTCAATTTTTTTTTTCTAAAACTCATTCATACACTAAAATATTTTACAATAAATTCAAAGTTTTTTTCTTTCAATCTCATTAAAAGAAAATTATTATTTTAAAATTTATCATCCCTGAAAAAACTTTTTTTAATGACTACCGAACAGCACTAAAGCTACTCAAACAGGGCTGCAAACAGGGAATAAAAACAGTGACCTCAGCCCCTGTTTTATTCCACCGTCTCCAACCCTGTTTGAGTAGCACACCGAATAAGCCTAACCCTGTTTGAGTAGCACACCGAA
>CAIGRB010132267.1:26633-47898 GCA_903798255.1 Fraxinus quadrangulata
GCAGTAGTCTTTCTTCTTGATCCTTCTTCTCAGTAACCATTTATCTAAATCATTGATGTTGGCCATGGTTTCTCAGTTACCCCTCGAAGCCCTGTTGAATCATGTGCTCGAAGCACCAGGGATTCAGGAGTGGTTTGAAGGAGCAACTGAAGTCGGAAATCCTGACGCTTTGCTTCTAGCTTTTAAAATACAAGAAAAAATTGGTGCCGATGCTAAATCATTTTCCAAACTTCTGCCTTCTCCTTGCAATCAAAGCAGGGTTTTCTCTGCTGATCATTTGTCTGCCATTTCTAATTGCTTAAAGGTGATATTCATATTTTTTTTTCAGTTATTACCATTGAGAATCGTAGAATCTTGATATGTATATATAATTGATCCATTTATTATAAATATATTGTAGGAGTCCACCTTCTGTTTGCCTCGGGTTCATAGTGTCTGGCCTGTTATGGTAAATATTCTCCTTCCCGATTCTGTTGTGCAAGATGTAAACTTTGCATCAGGTCCGAGTACCGCTAAGAAGCATAAAAGAGGTCGCAAGGGTAGTTCCCTTGAAGATATCGAGAAAAATCTTAAATGCTTTTTTGACGTTATTATTGAAGGATCACTTTTAACATCTTCTCATGATCGAAAGAACTTAGCATTTGATGTTATGTTGCTTCTACTACCGAAGTTGCCTGCATCTTGTGTGCATGTGGTATTGTCCTACAAAGTTGTCCAGTGTCTTATGGATGTACTTGCAACAAAAGATACTTGGCTTTACAAAGTTGCACAAAATTTTCTTAAAGAATTGTCTGAGTGGGTCCAGCATGATGATGCCAGGAGAGTTGCAGTTATTGTGGCTCTGCAGAAAAACTCCAATGGAAAATTCGATTGCATCACCAGGTCAAAAACAGTTAAAGATCTCATGTCAGAGTTGAAGTCAGGATGCGATCTGTTTATTGAAAATTTGATGACTATGTTTCTGGAAGAAGGTCATACTTCAGAGGAACCATCAGATCAGAGTCAAACAACAGATGACAATTCGGAGATGGGTTCCATAGACGATATGGATTCTGTTGGAAATCTGGGAAGTCCTGATTTTCTCAGAACCTGGGTTGTTGAATCTCTTCCGAGTGTGCTGAAGCATTCAAAGCTAGATCCGGATGCAAGGTTCCACGAGCAAAAGAAAATTCTGAATTTCTTGTCTGTTCAAGGACTATTCTCTTCAGCTATCGGGACAGAAGTGACTTCTTTTGAATTACAGGATAAGCTTAGGTGGCCAAGGTCGGCAATTTCTAATGCTTTATGCACCGTATGTATTGAGCAGCTACAATTATTGCTTGCAGATGCTCAGAAAGGGGAACAGCTTCGATTACTGTTTCCAGATGCTCAGAAAGGGGAAAAACCTCATATGGTAGCATGTGGTCTTGAGGCAAATGATCTTGGATCTTACTTTATGAGGTTTCTGAGTATATTATGCAGCATCCCTTCAGTTTCATTATCAAGGGCCTTGAGCGCTGATGATGACGAAGCATTCAAAAAACTGCAAGCTGAGTTATTGAAACTGCAAGGAATGCAGAGTCAGTTATCGAGAGAGGTATCCACAGTTTTGATATTTCCCACACTAAGACTAGCTCCACATTGTTCTTCACAATCTTTTAATAATTTTTTCCTCATTCATTTTATTGTGCTAGTCTTCATGTTGGGAAGGGAGGGGGTGCTGTTTTTATGATCTTTGTTGTGGTATGCAGAAAAAGATTGTCCTAGATTAATTCCTACTTATTTCTTATCCTTTTTGGTTTACATCTTCTACCTGGATTCTAGTTGTGATGCATGGCAATGCACTCCAGATTAAGTTTCAAATAAATCCTCATTTATTTTAATAGATGAATAAAACTATGTCGTACACCTTTGGTAGCTGCAGGGAAGAAATCCTGATCTTAGCATGGATGTGAGTAAAATTCATGCCATGAGGTATTTGCTAATCCAACTGCTGCTTCAAATCCTAGTCCGACCTGGGGAATTCTCTGAAGCTGCTTCTGAACTTATTATGTGCTGTAAGAAAGCTTTTGGCCCTTCAGATCTTCTGGAATCGTCTGGTGAAGATGAACCTGAGGGGGATGGTACACCTGAGTTAATAGACGTTCTTGTAGACACATTGCTTTCCCTAGTTCCACAGTCATCAGCTCCTATGCGATCTGCTATCGAGCAGGTGAGTCACAGAACACTGTATGTATACCCATGGGGTGACTGATTATTAGATGAATATTCCTCTCCCTCATCTTTAAAAAATCTTGTGAATCTATAAAAACTGCTCTCAATTAAATATCTGTATTATATTGCTTTACTAGGTTGAGCAAGTTTTCATTTATTTTGTTACGTTAGAATCCTCTATATTGTTGCCTCCCCCAATGTCTTTACCGAATTCCCAACCAACTGAAATGAAATCTTAATTACGATAAGGAGAGAGGTTCTTATTGCTAAAATTGTTGTGAGGTACATTTCATATATTCCAGTCTCTAGGTAGATTATAAATCTTCAGTTGAGTACAGCTCATGAGATACTGTATGAATATAACTGTGTTGCGAAGCATCAATTTTCTTCTCTCATCATACACGCAGAGTTGCTATAAGTGAACTTTGTTAGCATATTGAAGAATCAATATTTTCTTAAAGAAGATTCATCCCATGATTAAATGATAAGTTTGAGCCCTACCAGTGAGTTGGGTTAGCATGTTGAAGAACCAACATTTTCTTCAAGATGATTCATCCATGACCAATAGAGAATTTCAACCATCATAGGATTGCCCAATTTTCCTAATCCATTCTTATTCAAGCTTTTCATCAAATTTGTTGCAGACAGTAGTTTTATGTTCTCGAGGTTAGTCAGTTGGCTGAATTGATTTCATTAGTACTATCAATCTATATATAGTAGTGCACTCCATCTATAAAAAGGAAAAGTATTATCCTATTACTAATTAATTCCTAGCTAGACTATACATAGAATACCAGTTAAATAGATCTCCTATTTAACACCCCTCTTTAAGTTGGTGTATAGATATTACACATACCCAACTTGGATAGTAATGTATAGAATGTCACCGGCAACTGAATTATCCCCTAGACAAATACTCGTCACTAGAAGCCTACATACAAACAACAATCACAAAAAGCATGCACGAGATGGTGAGAAGTCTTTGAAAAATAAAGGCCCTGTACACGCATCCACAAGTAGTGGACGCATCCAGAACCTCGTGCAATCAGCAGAAGCCCTTCGTGCATGATACCAAATTGACAGCCACAAGAGGTAGCTCACGTGGTAGATGTAATCTTTGCACAACAGTAGAAGATAGATGTCATGGATCAATGGTGAACAACATAAAATAGAGAGGTCGAATCTGTAAGAATCCTAAGGAGTACCACAATGTTGGGTTGACCAGGATGAAGGGTCACGCATCACTAGAAAGGGTTGCCAGATGGCGTCTTTGGTACCGAGAACAATAGAAGGGCCACACAAAACTTTTAAGGCGTAATTGAAGGTCAGGTTGATCAAGAAAAAGGAACGTACTACAGAGAATGGTTGTCGAAAAGTTGCAACTCTAGGAAAAATGGGAGAAATTGGAGGAAAACCTCCACTACGATAAAAGATTTGATAACCACCAAAAAATTTAGAGGTAGTAGAAAACCCAATGGGTCAACGTTCGTAGAAAGAAATCTCCATCATAGATATCATAAAATAAATCCGTAGACTCTATTACAGCAAAAGAAAAAACCAAGGTCTATTGCTGCATTAAAATTTAGTTTTTCTCAAGCAATCACAAAATAACTAAGGACCATCACTACAGAAGACCAAAAATCAAGGTTGTTGCTGCAATAAGTCCAGGACCATCTATAGATTGTCGTGAAGCTCTGGGTGGTTGTCGGAGGTCGCAATGTGGCGGAATAGGTTAGGGTTTATCTTGGGTTTCATTGATTACATAACTTTTTTGTTGGTTCTTGAATTAGGGTTTGCAGTTTATGGCTCAATTCGAAACCCTAATTAAAAATCGTAATTTTCAAACCAAAACTGATATATAAAATAGAAACAAAAAAAACTTGGCTGAAGCCGCCATTAATGGAAGCAATTTTAAGTTTAACCAAATTCAAATCAAATTTGCTCTGATACGAAGTTGAAATTTAAGCGAAATTGATTTTATTTATAAAATCAATCCTATAAATACCAGTGTTCTAAAAAGCATAATGTGTGGTTAGGCGTGGAGGTTAAGCTTCGAGTTAGGCAAGCCTAGGGGTAAAACAGCATAAAAAGTGTTTTTTTTTTTTGATTTTAAGATTATTTTAAAATTTTAATCAATTTAAAAATCATTTAATAATACATACAAATTATAGTTCCAAATATAGTTTTAAGAGCTTAATGAAATAATATGTTTTTGTACGATAAACAAAATATAGTATAATAGTGCTAATTGAAAGTATTAGGACAATTTTTAATTTTTGTTAATTAGTAAAAGATGGGGAAAATGATTAATTAACTTAATAAAATTTAAATAACTATTTATACAATAGTAAAATACGGTACAACCAAATCAAATGTACAATACGCTACAGCCAAATCAAAGGTACAATACACTACAACCAAACCAAATTGATTCTTATTCCACATCGAAAGTTCACAACATAATCCTTGGAGACATCCTCTATAAATTATTGGGTCAATAAGTGGGTAAACAACTTATTGAGGCTTTCAATCGAATTGGCTAAAAGTTGAAAAATTTATAATTATTAAACAATAATAATTATTAAACTTTTAAAATTGTTTGGAAAAAAAATAATAATAATGCAGGCCTTGATGCCCATTAAGCGGTCAACGGCAACTTTCCGTTGACCTCTTAATTAGCGCCCAAGCCCTAGGCGTGGCGTTATTGCCACCTCTCGCACCTAGGCGCTCCATTTACAACACTGATATATACTAGTGTAATTTATCTATATAAAGAAAAATATTATCTTATCACTACAATTCCTAGCCTAGAATACAAGTTAGAATAGAACATATTTATTGATGTGTTATGTGCCTTGTTGAAATAATTGGAGCATGGCAACTAAGAATATGTTGTTTCTTTGTCGAAGACAGAGAGAAGTTATGACCCTTAACCTTACGTTTGGTAGACTTATTTTCTAAACAGTTTTAATCTGAATATTATATGCTTATTTTTCTCTTTCATGCATATCGATTGTTCAGACAATCCATAATTAGCTGCATATTTAAATCAATCACTAGTTGCTTCTGTTATTATCCAGTTTTTTATGAATTTTGGTCTCAATAATGTCTTTATAGGTTTTCAAGTTTTTTTGTAAAGATGTTACAGACGATGGGTTGCTTCGGATGTTACGAGTCATCAAAAAGGATTTAAAACCAGCTAGACACCAGGATACAGATAGTCAAGATGAAGGCGATGCTGATGATGATCTTCTTGCTATTGAAGAAGCAGAGGAATCTGATGTGGCTGAGACAGGTGAAACTGAAAGCGATGAACAGACAGATGATTCTGAGGCAGTGGTTCGGGAAGATTCTGATGATGAATCTGATGAGGGGATGGATGACGATGCAATGTTCAGGATGGATACTTATCTTGCACGAATTTTCAGGGAACGGAAGAACCAAGCTGGAGGTGAAACTGCCCATTCTCAGCTTGTTCTCTTCAAGCTTCGCGTTCTCTCTTTGCTGGAGATTTACCTACATGAAAATCCAGGCAAGATTTGTATTGTCAAGTTTGCTTATGATTCCTCAAAATCTCCTTGCATAAACATCAAAGCCTGATTTCTGCATCATTTCTCTTTGCATTCCTTAGGTTAGTTGCATTGTGTCAATAATCTTCTCAGAAGCCATAATCTAGGAATTCATTTAGCAGCATGTTTTTTTAATGTCATCCACTTTTCTTTTTCCTTTTCCTTTTCCTTTTCCTTTGAGACTTCTTAACTTTGTAGTTACACCTTTTGGCCAATGTTAGTCACTTAGGAAATACCAGACTTGTCTTCAAATTAAGCAAAAGGGTGATTATGGAGGAAGAAAAAAATAACGGTACAAGAATAGATTTAATTACAAATTATATCATTCATTTTGTGAACAAACTTGTACTGATATTCTGCATTTCAACATTTTCATAAATGGAAGTCAAATATTTTGATTCACTTCATTCATCTTTGCAGTAGTAGGATATTAAGATTTTCTTGTACAGGTAAACCGCAGGTGCTGAAAGTTTTCTCACACCTTGCTCAAGCATTTATACATCCACATACTACTGAAGGTAGTGAGCAGCTTGCCCAGCGGATTTGGGGTATTCTGCAAAAGAAAATCTTTAAAGCGAAGGACTATCCGAGAGGCGAAGCTGTACAGCTTTCTTTACTTGAAACACTTTTGGAAAAGAACTTGAAGTTGGCAGCAAAGCCTTTCAAAAGGAAAAAGTCTGCTTCCAATCCATCTAAAAAGAAGCAATCTGCCTCGCGGAATCGATACAAAATGATAAGTTCACTTGCTCAAAGCTCTACATTTTGGATTTTGAAGATCATTGATGCAAGAAACTTTTCATCCTCTGAATTGCAGAGGATGTATGATATTTTTGAAGTTGCATTAGTAGCCTATTTTGATAGTAAAAAGTCGCAGATGAAATCTGATTTTTTGAAAGAAATATTTAAAAGACGAACTTGGATTGGGTATCACTTCTTTGGTTTCCTTTTGGAGAAATGTGGTAGTGCAAAATCACAGTTTCGGCAAGTTGAAGCTCTTGATTTGGTGAAGGAGATTTTGAAATCATTTATCTCTTCTAATGCTGACGATGAAAGTGGGCAGAATGCATTAAAAATGATGTTGAAAAGCCATCTTCCAAAGATATGCCATCTAATCAAGCAGTTAGTGACCAACATGCCTGAAAAGCAGTCCAGACGAGCTGATGTCCGTAAGTTCTGTACCAAAATATTCCAAATTTTAAAGGCTCATAACCTGAGCTCATCGTTTCTTAAAGCTTTGGAGCCGGATGGTCATACTGCTTGTGAATCTCAACTTGGAGAGACATTTCTTTCTATGAAGAAGCAGGAACACTAATACGTAGCAGCATCAGTTGCTGGAAGCTGTATTCAGGGCTCATTCAACCTCAAATACTTCGAAGCTTGGGAAGTGGTGAATTGGCATTACTCCTCAGAAGTAGGTATGATGGTGCTTTTTTGACCTTGGAAACTGTTGTCAACTTGTCATAGAACACTTATCTGCAGTTTTCTTCTTCTATCTTTAGTGTTTATTTCAGTCATTGGTCCGTTCCAAGTTGCAGGACCATTCAATTTTGAGCCAAACTAGTTAGTGTATTTTATTTCTCTTTCACCTCTTTGTATGGACTCCTATAATCAACCTTTGTTACAACCCGTATTTTATTTCTTTTTCACCTCATATGAAGTATTGAATAGAAGAAGTAGACTGTATAAGCAAAAGTGTTAAAATGGTGATGTTGAAGGCAACTTGATTTTCCCCATTCTTTTGGAAGGAAGTAGGACATGTCTGGGTTAGTTAAACATTGAAAAGCAATCTCTAAATGATCTCTTTCAACATATTCCTTCCCTCTTATTGAAGTGCAAGAATAAAATAAAGTAACTGGGTCTACTTGATTCTCCTTCCCACCAGAAGCATTGATCAGTCTGTTTTGAAGGAATATTAGGTTCTGTTCAGCGATTGATCTCTACAACTCTTGCTTTCTAATTGGTATTAGAACAAATTAATATTGTACTTCGATTCATGGGCGATTTGGCATATTGAATGGGACAAAAACACATATTATGCAAGATTTAATGCTAAGATTGTGTGAGGTGTTAATGGCATTATGCATGAGTCATCAAATGATGCGACGTGTGCACATGAATTGACGTCTTCTTGACAGCGGATCATTGTCCAAAACGAGCATATTCGTAGATTATTAAAGAAATTATTGGTCTTTTAAGTAGTTTTTAATTAGTTGAGTTGGCTCATTGTTTCCTTCAGGCGGTTCGACTTGGCCAATAGCTGGCTGATTTGACCCCTATGAAAACAAAAGAAATCTGTTCAAATTTAGAGAAATAACATTTCTCATGTCGAATCCCAGAACAGTTGGACACTTTTTCTTTCTTGCCAGAACAACAAATTAAGCCACGATAAGAATGCGTCTCAAGTCTTAACAACAAAGAGGCATTGGTTATGCCAGTGGTGGAATATGGCTGGACATTAGGGGTGCGGACGAGTCAAATCGCTTGGGGCTCAATTCGATCCTTCTCGACCCACAACTCTAGACGAGCCATGTGCTGAGTTACAAATATCTCTTTGGTTTGACCGTTGGTAGCTAAATGGTCATATTTGTGATTGTCATAGGTCCAATTTTATTAATTTTTTATTTTAAATTGGTCTATTTTTTTCTTCCATATAAACCTCCATTTCACTTCAATTTCCTTCCCAAATTTCTACCTTATCAATTTACAATTGTTATAATGTTCATTATTTCTATTTTTTATTATTGTTTCCTATTTAAAGAGGAACTGAGTTGTGGGCTCATCTCAGCCCACACGATCCTAAGGACCAAACTAGGCACAATTGTAGACAAGAGTCAAACTCGAGTCTAAAATCAAACCAACTCACGACTCAATTGCCACTCCTTGCAAACCTACAACATAAATGCTACGCAAGGATCACAAATTTTAAATAAAAGCTATGTACTTCGGTTGGTCAAATTTGCTTCTCTATATTTCAGTGATCGTCAAATACTGCGTTGATTTTACACACAAAAAATAAAAAGAATCAGGAAAATGTAACTTTTTAAAATGGGATCTGAATTCCTCCAAACAATTATTTGCCAACTTGCTTGAATTAAATATTTTATTGATCCACGTTCGTTCGTGATATGATGAGAAAATCACATGGGAGAGAGAAAAAACCTCAACTTTTGCTTTCTTGTGACGTCACATGCCTGCCTGCCAACCTCTCACTTAACTGTAAAACCCAGAGAGACCCACAAAATTCCAACTAGCACCCAACTACAAATCGAATTAAAACAGGTCAAGATTGAACTTATTTTCTTTCCATTGCATAAAAACACTGGGAACAAATACCAACATAATCGTATGGTAAATAAAACTGTACAAGATGTATCTCTACAATGTAATCTCCCCCTCTATTCCCTAAACTCAAATTTGGAAAACTTAATTCAACTTCATAGAGCAGACAACCAAGTAACTCCTTTTACAACTTCAGTACTCAACCAGAAGCTTTCCCATATTGGCGTATCTTTGCAATACTCTGCAAACGGTGGGTCGAAAATTTCAGGCCATCTCTTTATGTAAATGCACATAAAGATTAAAAATGAAAACTACTTTAACATCTGCTTACCCCAAATCATCAAATATCCTAATGATCAACGCATTCTGAGGCAAAGAGCCAATTTTGATAAGTTCATACTCAATATTTGCAAATTGACTTAAACCGAGATGTCAGGATTGCGCATCATCTGCATCGGATTCACTACTGGAGGAACTCCCTGAATCAGAACCTGTTAAGAAAAGGAGCTCGTAGTAATGAGCATTGTATTAATAAATACCTTCCAATACCTCAAATTCCGAGCAACAAATTCCTCAATACAACTCAGAAATGCAAGAATTAATACCACTGGAAGACGATTCACTACTGGAACTGCTAGAACTACTTGAGCTGCTACTGGCATTGCCTTGATCATGACCTCCTCCACCACCACCTTCTTCATCTTTTTCGATCTCAATGGGAGGAAAGCTTGTCGCAGGCATATCATCATCGATATCCACATCCTCGTCCTCGTTCTTTTTTAGCTTCTTTCCCATGTCATTTTCCTCACTCATTGCATCCTACAAAGATCAACCACATATCATTAGACAATAATCATATTGTCCCAGTCCCAATCATAAAATTCAGTAGGTAAACTAACTATATTGACATTATTGAATTAAACATTACCATGTCGTCCTCCACATTGTGTGTGGTTGGAGCAGTAGCTTCAGCAGCATAATTGTTGTTCATCATCAATGCTTGTCGTTTAGTCTTACTCACCATCTTCTTCCAATTGGTCACAAACCGATCCAATTCCCAAAGAGTCTCGGTATCAAGGGCCTCTATGTCAAGCTCAATTTCATCACCATCTTGCCCCAAATGCTCATTCCTCTTCCTTATAATCTGAACCAATTGTGGCATCTTCTCCTGAGGCAAACTCTGTAACCCACTACCAAGTTTATGCTTCTCCTCAATACTCATCTCCCTCTTATTCGGATCCTTTGCCCTTGGTTTTGGCTGCTTCACCATCCCTACCCTCCCAACTTTCTGTTCCTTCGCAGGCAATGGAGCACTGACAGGAGATGGAGTTTGTGCATGTACTGGATGGCTAAGTGGTGGCAGCGGAGGGGCGGGAGGCATTTCGATGCTAGAATGATTTTGCACTTGCATTTTCTCCGGCTTCTTTGAAGCCTGAGGAACAGGAATCGGGCTCAATTTCGGTTTACTTTTCTTTCCTCCCCTTCCAGGAGATGATGCCATAATCTGTCTAGGATTATTCCACTTACTCCCTTGCAATTCATCATTATCCCAAAATTCTCGAAGCTCCCTTTCTCTTCGTTGAGTATTACAACTATCAATCTTCTCCTGAATTGGACTAAACAATTCCTCGAACCTCGTTAATAGCTGCTCTGCCATGGCGTGAACCTGGTCAGTTTTCGGATTGTACAGTAAGGCATTATTAAAAGTCAGCCTCACATCTGCAGCAAATTCAGTAGGATGAGAATACAGATTCTTGGTTAGATTCGACTTTACTGTCCCCAGATCCATTGGCCGCTTCACAATTTGATGATAATCGTGAAGCCCCAGAGCAGCCGCATCAACAGGTTTATTGAATATCCACCCGTTCTTGTGCTTCATCAATTTCGTCAAAATCAACCTGCATTCCTTCAACATAGCCCCACAATCAATTGCGTTTTTCACCCCCAAATTTCCATTATCAAGAAATCCATTGCATAGTTTCTTTGGATCCTTATTGGATCCAACTGGGGCTCCAGGCCGTTTGTTACCAGATAATTTCTTTGGTTTCCCTTGAGACCTAGGAATGTTACTGCTACTGTTGAAGTTAAATTGGCCGGAGTCGATTTGATCCCTCAGCTTCTGGATCTGTTCAAGCTCGGCAGCCAAGCGTTTACGGAACTCTAAAAGTTCGGATTTTGTGTACGAAGCAACGTTGTAGGTTAGATACCCGCCGTGGTTGAATCCACTACGCGCCGCCGTAGTAGTCTGATTGAATGAATAGGCATCGTCGGCCTGTGTTGTAGCCGGAAAATCATCGTTGTACCGGCCGCTTCCATTACTGCTTGAATTGTGGAATTGCTTTTGCTTTTTCTTTGGGTTAGGGTTAGGGTTTGTATTCAAGTGAGGATTTGAGTATGGAATCTTCCCCATATGTGCCCAGCCCGATTCATTCTGGCTAGCCAAGACAGCGTATGCCATGAATAGCACCGCCGGCGCTCACCTCAGCTCCGTCGAATCTCCGATCCAAAAACATGTATAATTTTATTCGACTGATTTTCCACTTAGGGCAACGCGCTCGCCAAAATTTTCCCCAAAAATATTCCGATCGCCGCCGGCTATTATTTGTAGAACAATTAAAAAGGGAGGCAGTATTTATGACTAGGCAAGTGTTTGAAGGAATTGAGCGAGGATTAGAGAACGAGGGCTGGGCTTCTTAAAGGCGATGAGATCTGCCCGTGAATAATACGGGCAGAATTAGGACCGTTGATCAATTTGATTTGTTTATCGAAGGGTTGTGATAAATCTGTTTGCTGGCTTGAGGGGTTGACCGTAACATCTGGCATGGACGCTGAGGATGAGACGTGTTGTGTACGTGGCGATATGTGCAGCGTGGATTGTGAGGCTCTTCTTGGAAGTGCAATTTTGGGTCGGGAATTTAGGGTTTTGGGAGAGGCGTGTGGCGTGGGATGGTAAACCCGTAAATTTGAAGAATTTCGAGTTCACAAGTGAAAACAGGTGACGTGTCAGGAAGACGAAGTTACTACCATTAGAACCGACTGCATCTGTGTGAAAGAAATTTCCTCCCCCAAGGTAATTTTAGGGAAAAAAAAAAAAAAAAAAGGGAATTCATTCTTTCATTTTTGTTATCTTGATTTCTTAATTTCAGAAAGGTGTTTTGCTTTCGTGAACTTGGTCTAATTTTGTGCCTATTTGAGCTCCATTTTTTTTTTACTAAAAATATATTTTGAAATAACAAAATCAATTGATCGAGAACGTATGATTTAAAAAAAAAAAAATTGGGTTAACTTGTAAGAGTATTTTAACGAAAAATGTGTAATTAAAAAGAAAGAGAAAAATATATTTTCAAAATAATGGAATCAAGGAAGAGCTTAACGAATAATTTTTGGATCAATTGAATACAGAGACTGATCCAGGATCAAGGTTTCTAATGTTTTATTTTTGGCATATGGGGTTCCAAACTTTATGCTTAAGGTCCTTTTGTGACGAAAATAGTAAGTTTGACCCTCAAAATATTAAATTTCGAGTAAAATAATCATTTTACACTTAATGTGATTTATTCAAATAAATAAATTTCACTTTGAATTCCGTATCTTTAAAGGTTGTGACAATGGGTCATGAACCTTTGGTTTCTACATCTCGAATTCGTAACCTATATAATGTTTGCAACTGATGTCATTTTGTGATAGAATTCATCATTTTTACCATTATATTGTCAATATATTGAGTAAAATGGCCATCGTGTCCTAAATTTAGGGTGTGTTTGAACGACATTATTTTGAAAGAATATATTTTGGAATAGTAAATTGATGAATGTGGTTGAAAAATAAGGAAAAGTTACTGATGTGATGAAAAATATTATTTTATTCAAAAATATGTTGTTAAAAATGATTAAAAAAATGAGAATAAAATTTTTAATATGTATCAAACAAGGACTTAATAACAAAAAGACAAATAAAATTCTAAGAGAACACAAAAAATGATATTTAATTTCTCCTCCACCCATCACCAACAATGAAATCCATCCACACTCGTCGTTGGTCACATCTCTCCCAATCAATCAATATACTTACAAGCCAGTGGTAAAACCACTAACACACGTGTTTCCTCTTATACTATTACTATTATTGACCTATGATTAGTTATAATCTTAGAGTTTTAAATATAACAAACAAATTAATCTTATTTACTAATAAGTTGAATTCAAGGAATTATAGCTTTTCAAAGTATGCGATGAAAAATTGATCGATGGTCGTCAAAAAATTAAAGGCTATTATTACAAATCGGACTCATGAAGGAAGTCAAGATCGAAGTCACACATTTAAGAATCTAAGAGTCAAACTTCGGAGCAAGACCAAAGATTTGATTTCTTAGATAATATGTAATGGTACTAATACTTCAATACTTGACTATGAATGCATAAGCTCAAGATCCTTTTATGCATTAAAAATAATTTTGTGCATTAAAAGTCATTCGAATACAATAATTTGATCAAATGAAAAAAATTACTTTTAAAAATGATATTTGGACTCGAAAAATACTTTGCCTTTCAAAACCTTCAAATCGAAATAAACAGAGTCAAAACATAAAATCGAGCTGCCCGACGGTTGACCGGATGGCGATCGACCATCCAAAATAGGTGATCGGTCGGAAATTTCCAACAGTCCAAAATTTGACCGTTCGGACTTCTAATTTTTTCTGTACAAATGACTGTATTGATCATCCGAACAAGAGGCAGTCGACTGGACGTGGTCATCCGAACTCCTAGAATTTTTGACATTTAGAACTTTATAAATACCTCTCTTCTTGTATTAAAAAAAAATTCTTCAAAAACATTAAAACGAGATATCTTTTGGGAGATTTCTTCAAATTAACATTTGCATTCATTTCATTTATTTTTTCATAGCAAAAACTTTGATTATTGAACAAAACTTCTTAAATCACTTCTCTCATCAAAGTTTTTTTTTTTTTTTTTATCTATTTTTGTGTTTAACATATTTTTAACAATAATAAAAGAGAGATATATTTTTTAAAAAGATATTTATATTTAAATTTCATAAACAATTCAANCTTCTTTATATTGAAAATTTTGATTGATTGAATCAAACTTGTAAAATCATTATATTCATCAAAGTTTTTCATTTATCTCTTAATACTTAATTATTACAATCATTCATTAAAAGAAAGAAATATTTTGAAAAGATTTTTTTAACTAAAATTGCATTTGTTTATTCTTCATCTTTTTATTGGAAAATTTTAATTGGTTGAATCTAATTATTAACTATCGTATTTATTAAAGTTTTTTTATCTAACACTCGAGTTATCATTTGTTGCTATTTATTGAAGTGTTAGTCTCTATTAGTACTTAACTTGTGTGTATTATTTATCAAGAGAGAAATTTCATTATAAAATTACTTTGATAAAGTGTGGGTTGTGTTGAAGTCCTGTAAAGATCAACATTGTATAATGATCGATACTCCGTGTTGTAAGTCACCGTATTGATCATATTGAGATCTCATAAAGCTCAACAGTGTGTATCGTGTTGAGGTCCCGTAAAGTTCAACATTGTATAAGGATCGATACTCCTTATTCATAATTCATCGGAAGCGAGTGTTGGATTGCATCATAAGTCAATCAACATAGTGAAAAGACATTGCTCGTGCTCGAGAGCTTGATAATGGAGGACGTAGATCATTGTTTTGGATCGAACCTCCACAATTAGATCGTTTTCATCATCTCTTCCTTTTACTTATTGCTTTCAAATTTACGCTTATTATTTAAATGGATCCATTTAGTATTTACTTCCTTGCATTTAGTCTACTTCTTCGAAAAAGTTTTAAAAAACAAATTCACCCTCCTCTTGGTTAGTCATTCTTGAGTTATCATACCAATATTCAATTTCCATCGATTTCTTTAAGAAAACAATGAGCCTCCACCAACCTAACAGTCGCAACTTGAGAATTGGGACAAAGATCGAAATGGTAACTGAGAAGGTAGAAATAGTGATTGCAGCGGTTGATGCTGGGCAAGTGAAAGTTCATGTATAGTTCGTTCTTCCATTTAGAGAATTGATGGAAATATAAGGTCTGTAATACTATATGAGTTTGCGTGTGTGGTTGGGTTGATTGGTTGGGAGATATTGGCCGACGGCGAGTGTGGATGGATTTCATCATTTGTGATGGGTGGGGGACAAATTACCAACTAATTGTGTTGTTTTCTATGAATTTTTTATTTTTATGTTGTTATAATAAGGGTGTGACGGTCATTTTACCCAATATATTCTCCATATAACGGTTAAAATGATGATTTTTCTTCGCAAAAGGACGTTGATCGCAAACATTTTATAGGTCAGGGATCGAGTGGTAGAAATCAAAGGTTGAGCACCCCATCAGCACAATCTTTAAATGTTTAAGATCTCATGTATAGTTTACCAATAATTAACGGCAAAATAATGCTCTTACTCAAAATTTGATTTTTAACAGTCAAATTGACAAAAAGATTTTGTCACTGACATTTGTAAAGTTTAAGACTAAAGCTGTATAATAAAGTGAATGTTGTGGTTCCAACGCTTGTGGAATTGAAAGGTGTCCCCAACAGCAGCAGCAGAGGAACGACAATTATAGACAGAAAGAAGAAGCAGGTGTCGTAAATTTGATCGTTACAAGTGTTTCGACGAATTTGATTGGAATGTTCAAAGGCAAAAAAGAAGGGGATTTTTATTATCTTGTTATTTAGTACGAATCAATGAAATGACAAAATTCATAAAAATTATTCAACGACCTCTGGAAGGAATTTCAAGGGTACTAGAAATAAAAGGTTCGGGATCCACCGTGATAACCTTCAAAGGCTTGGGACTCCAATTACAATTTACGTAAAAAAAATTAAACAAAAAAGAATCATATAATTTTTTTTCTCAAATTTCGATGGGGGCAGGCATGTTCCAACCTCCCTTCGTCAATATTTGTAAAAACACTTTTTAGTGCATATTTGATAAGTGATCATATTAAATAATGATTTTAAATTGTGTATAATAGTATATGTGAGTCATATAAATGTATATAAGAAATTAAAATATAATCTCCTATGCAACATTCATGAAAGGTATTTAAAATTGTTGGAAATGAAATTATTAACGTGATGTGCTATGATATGATTATCATTGTTAATTGTTAACATGTAAAAAGTTTTCTTAATTCCAGTCCATATGGAGATCATGAGTTGAAAACCACAAATTCGAGTTGAGTAAGATTTCGACTGGTGTGTTATATGTACATAATAATTTATATACACATAATGTAGTGAAATGTGATTGAGTCAGAATTTTTTCAATCAAATAAATAAAAAACTTCACAGGTATCTTTTAACACATCATCTACATGCAAACCACTATGTAACTCAATTATGCACAAATGGCTTTATTCAAATTTCAAACACTATTGTAAGCTTAATCACTGACCATTATTTAGCTCGTCCAAGATGTCTATCTATGACCAAGAGTAGGTAACAATTTGATAAAGGAGATTTTTCATAGATATCACAAAATTTAAATTTAAAAATATATCAAAAGTTATCACTTTTACAAATGATGCTAAAAAAGTCACTTTTTTGGTGTGAAATGTTCAAATCACCCTTGGATACATTTTTGAGAGCATTTAATGTTCATTAATGCCATGGTGTAATATTTTGAGTTGTGTATTAGAAATCGTTGAATATATATATATTGGATAATATGAATTGTTAACAAAAAAATAAACTAATAATAATAATAACAACAAATTCATATGAATGTAGAAACCGATTTCGATACCCTAAAAATCTCAATTTTCTTAACATCTTCTATATTTCAATAGCAAGGATAATTTTTTAATGGATTCATCTTCCATTTTAAGTAGTATTTGCAAATCGTTTATATTTTTATCTTACTTACTATTTTTGAATTGTTATATACAATATGGTCATATTTATTTGAAAATTTTCAAATTATTATTCATTAATCCAGCATGGTTCTTGAAATCTTTTTGATTAAAGAAACCAATATCCTCCATAATTCGTTGTGAAGGATTTCATATTTAATGAAGCATTGGGTGAATTATTTGGAAAGATTTTGTCATTTTGTAGTTGAAAATTGATGGGCACACTTAATGTTATGATTAATTTTTTCCAATTACGACCATTAAATATTCTGAATAATCACCTATTTAGTGATGCATTAGTAAATTATTGGGGAAGAAGATTTTATCATTCTGCAGTACAATATTGATAAACACACTTAATGTTATGAAAAATGTCTTCCAATCACACCCACTAAATGCTTTCCGTCAGTTCCGACAGATCAACTGTTGAAACAAACTGTCGAATTCGACAATTTAGAAATGTCGGGATAGACTTTTCAACTGTTGGTTTCACATGTTTGTTATTGTTTAGATTTAAATATTCGAAAATACCACTTTCATGCTATTAAATGCTGACATATTAATTGTGCTGAATATTTATCATTGCAATATCCAATTGTCAAGTATGAATACTAATTTGAGATTCATCGTGTCGCATGATGGACATTTTGTGCATGTAGATGACGAGTAGAAGTGGTGAGTGAACAAAACCACTTCAAATATCTTGTGAATATTAAGTATCATGTACATTATATTATATTATATTATCATTTCATTATCAATTGCAGATATTAGTCGTGTAGAACTAGCATTACGGGCCTTTAGTGAAGTAGACAACATATTTTATTCACTCTCGATAACTATAGATTGTCTCCGTAAGTCGCGGCAATTTGTTTGCAAAGCAGCGAATTAGTTCAAAAATTGTCATGTTGGGTGTTGTCCAACTGTCTGCTAATGTGCTTCAGTGGCTTTGCCAGTGTGTGTAAATCAACCTTCTGATAGATATGATTTTTAAATGCAATTTACCTAAATTCTATTCAAATAGCGGTAAGATAAGGATATACTGTACCGGTGTAGCAAAATCTATCAAAGAGAAAAATAAATATCACATTCGTAAAACAATTATGTTAATATGATATAATTTGTGTAATTAAATCAATTCCCTTCCCACATGCGCACATAAAATAATAAGGCAAGGAAAATTGGAGATGATCAATTTCCATGTAGTACAAACCAAATTCTACAGATACCTAGTAGACCATTACCTCTATAGCTCATGTTCAAATAAAACAATCTAATGTCAAATTTTTATAGTTCAATTTGATTTAGCATTTCTTGACTCACTTTCTGCTCCGCTCCTGAATGGAGTCCTAGTAAATAATGTAGGCACTCGAATGTGTGTAGATCGTGCGCCACTTTGTGTTAATAGCATCATCACCTTGAACGGATATGGTGGCCATCATGGGTATGTCAGTGTCTACTACTATGCAAAAGTGGTAGGAGTTGTGTTGGTTAGAGAAGATTCCTGGAACTAGACATTGCTCCTTTAGGAAATATACTTGACATTGCTCCTTTGGGAAATGTGCGCATGCAAGCATGCGTCTTCAAGAACTAGAAATTCGAAATTCATCTACGAGAACAAGGAACATGAAGAAAGTAAAAAGGTCAAATAATGATATGATACATTCATTCATAGTACATGTACATGAGCTTCTGAATAAATTTGGCTTCTAGAACCAACTATCAAGATAAGTGGCTCAACTGTCGAGAACGACAGTTTATCACAGATAGTTCCATAAGTGTCATGCTTACATTTCAGGTAGTGATGGTTCTCATATGATGATATGTCATACATTTCAATTCTAAAACCACACGTAGAAGAGAAGCTAAACAAAACTTTGCTTACGGAACAAACTGTCGAGAATTTTAGAGCCTAACTGTAAAGGACGATAGTTCATTTCGAAGAATTATTCCATAACTGTCGAAATTGACATTTGCATTTCACATTCATATTAGTTTTCTCAAACATGAAAGATCAGGTTTTGACAAACATGATTACCGTAATACTCATGGCTAGAAATGCACGTCTTTTCATGTACTCAACTATTATGTAATGTAAAGACATTTTCAATTATGAAAATAGAATGATCTAACACTTGAGCAATATACAACAAAATTTCCAAGAATGAAAATAGAGAAGACGGCCAAAACTCAAGAATTAACATTCACACAAAAATATTTGGAGTAAAAATAAAGATTGCACCCGGACTAGCAAGTTAAAACATCCTAGAGGCAAGTGGGAATGAATACAACTAAACTAAACATGATTTATATGCTGTTTAGTCTGATTATGTGCTAAATAAACATTATTCAAGTTCAGCTTGCCATCTTTTCAAAAGGACATCTTCGACTTGTTTGGCATGCCGAAATAAATAATGAGGCAAAAAGCTATTCGATTCCACAATGAAAGACTTATTTTCGACCAAATGCATACAAAATGCAATTTCAAATGACCCTGCATAATACAACATATAAAATAGCCAAGCTTATTGTGCGTAGTTGACCAGAAAATGCCCTAGTTCAATCTTGGCTCATTTCACAAACTTAAAAGTTAAACCCAAAATCAATTTGCCCAATAAGGACTAAGAAACATCCAAGCATTAAAGCCTAGTTAAACACAATAATGAGTCGATTAAAAATTAAGATCCATACAAAACTAGTATTAGTCAAACATAAAGATAGATAATTTAAATTTTACTTATAGACCTAAATTCGGAAAATGAAACAATAAATAAATAAAATAAAGAAAGCATGATCCTCACCTATTGGATACAAATGGAATGCTTAAAATAGAGAGGTTATCAATGTCTCTAGATGATGATTAAAACTTTAAATTCGAAGTACTAATTCAATTATTGATCCCCTGAACATTATTTACATGAAACAAGAGTGAAAAACATAGTTATAAGAAAAAATTCTTAGATAACATACATAAACACTAAGGTTCGCATGTTGCTAGAACTACAAAAAGAAACAAAAGAAATCGAAAAAATGAGGCACGTTGTACCAATTCAGGAAGACGAAGTTGAAAGTGAAGTAGAACATGAACTAAATAATACAACAGCCCTAAATGCGAAGAATCAGATGAAAAGAGAGCAAAAAATGCAAAAGAAATGATAAAAAAGCAAAACTCAAGAGAGGATGTTAGTTTAGGGTTAGATGAGAGTTTGAATGATAGAAATAGACTAATTGAGTTGTATTTTTACCTTTTTGGTTTTTCACCATTTTTTTCAAAATTTGAGAGTTGAGTTATTTGGATGTGACATTTTTTCACTTTTTGGTACAACTTTTTTATGTAGTCAACTCTCATTTAATGAAAAACGTGTAGGGTGTTTAAATTCTCTAGAGGAGCAAAAATGTTCAAAAATAACATTCTTGCAATGATCTTCAAAAAATGACATTTTTTAAAAGGCTAATTAGCACAAAACGTCCATACCTTTGGACGCTATTTTGGATACCGTCCATACCTTTCATTTTTTGACATTTATGCCCCTACATTTAACATTTCGTGCGTCGAACATCCTTTTTACTTCTTTTTGATGATTTTACCCCTCATTCAAGTAAAAAAAAAATCAAAAAATTAATTGCAACTATAACCCCAAATTTTTAAAACTTACTTTTCAGATACTAATTTTTTACCCCCAACCAGCCTCCACCGTTGGTGGTCAAAAACTCCGGCCAACCACTACCAAAATCACCAGACATTAACACCACTAGAAACCCTCACTATGCCCTTCAATTCCCACCCAATATCATGCCTCAAATAGCCTTGAAATCGCTGGAAATTCGGACAAAAATGGTTGAAATTCCCTTTTCACTGTAGGGCATTTCTTGAGGTCAAATCCAAAATTCTTTCAATTGGCTGATGAATTGAAGCAATTGATCTATTACCCATGGTCTTAGAAACTTTAATTGAATTTTGGTGGTTCCAATTTGTTGATTGAGGCAGTGGGTGAACAGAAATAAAAAAATGGAGCCAACACCGCGGGCTAAACCTGTTTTTGAACAAACGGTTGTTTTTCGGCCAAATTGAGGAAGGCCCATATGCTCATTGGATGCACCTTGAGGAGTAGGTGCTAGTGGTGGTGGTTCTCAATCGTCATTTTGTACCATCAACGTCAGAAAACTCGTCTGAAAGTTGCGTTTTCGCTGTGTTCCAAGCTACCACATGCTGGTGTTGATTTTGAGCAATAGGGGATGGTTGGGGACAATGGACATGGGCGTCTTGAGGTAGAGAATCGATTGGAATGTTGAGCTTTGAATGGAAGTCGTCG
>CAIGRB010132267.1:54944-67353 GCA_903798255.1 Fraxinus quadrangulata
AAAACTTTCTCATCCACAATTTTCCTTGCATGCTTCAGTTAGGGTCCATTCGATTGGTTTAAATTCTATGAAAAATATCACATCCGAGAAATTCAATTTCTACTTTGACTGTTTGGTATGAAGTGGAAATAAAGTTCGAATTCTAAAGTACAACCACTTTAAATTTATTTTTTGCCAATTTCATGAAAAATGCATTCTTCTGGGGCACTTGAGTTCTTATTTTTCAACTTACATGGAATTGGAAAGACTTTTCACATTTGCCAATCAAACGGATCATTAGTGCAATAAATTCAACTTTTGTAGTCGATATCAACAAATTTTTGCAACCTAGACTGTCAAGAGGCAGATTCCCCTACAATATTCATCAAGAATCTCGAAGTGGATTTCCTAGAATCACTAGCACCAGCCACATCTTCATCTATGTATCCATCCAAAAAAAAGTTCATTGCCAACAACATAAATGTACTCTGCACGTTCCCCTTAGATTTCTGAATATCCATTTCACAGTTGCCCATTTTTCTTTTTCAGTATTGGATATGAATCGACTCACAACTCCAATTGCATCAGCAATGTCTTGCCTCGTACACATCAAAGCATTCATCAAACTGTCGACTGTAGATGCATAAGGCACTTTGCTCATTTCTCATTTTTCTTTCTCAGTTGTAAGACATTGTTTGACACTGACTTTAAAATGACTTGCAAGTGGAGAGCTAACCGATTTTGTCTAATTCGTGTTGAATTTTTCAAGAACCCTGTCAATATTGGTTTTTTTTTTTTCAAATTAGAAAATCAAACTCTTCCTCTCTTCCAATCACGGGATACCTTCATACCGAATATCTACTCTGTTGATCCTACGTCTTTTATCCCAAAAGACTTGCTTAATTCTCTTTTGAATCTTGCTATATGTATATGAAGATTTATATAATGGATTATATAATGTCACATGACACTCTATCATTTACCAGTTTAAAACACAATCAACTTTTTCATCCAATATTTTTCCTTTATGTCATATTATGTACATTTTTTATGTATATGTAACAAAATCATTTTCTTTTAAGTTGGATAATCTTGCTAACTTCATGGCCAATGATTACCGTATCATCACATATATCAAGAGAATAATGAAGGCGTTATCAGCAAATTTCTTCGTAAAAACACAATGGTATGATTTGGTTATGTTGTAATCATGGCTAGTCATCAAGCTAACAAATTTCTTATACCAGTATCTCGGTGCTTGCTCGAGCATTGCAAACTTTTTGTAAGTTCAATAACAAGAAGCTCTTTTCCTTTTCCTTCGAACCTTCTCGCTCTATATAATCCTTGTTTGATTTTCATTATTTTTGAAATATATTTTTTCTCTCTTCTTTTTAATTACATATTTTTCAATAAAATAATATTACGCGCAATTTCAAAATTTTTCCTTATTTTTTAACCACATATTTTCATCAAACTATCATTCAAAATGCATTCTTAATAAAAAAAATATGACTCAAACATGCAATCTCTTTAAATCGCCACGTAGAAAAGCAATTTTCTAATCAAGTTGCCTAATCTCCAAATTCAAGTGGGTAGCTAAACCAAGAACAACTCTAATTGATGACATTTTCACCACACAAGAAAATGTTTCTTCAAAATCCGACACTTTCTTCTGACTAATTTCTTTAACAATTAATTTGGTTTTATATCTCGGCATAGAGCTATTATATTCAATATCTAAATTTGTAAACCCATTTATTCATGACAGCTTTTTCTGCCTTGTGGTAACTTTACCAAGTCGTGTATATGGTTTAAGGATTTCATCTCTTCTCGCATGGCTTCAATTCACCTTTTTCTTATGCCTATTTAACACGACTTCTTTGTAAGTATATGGCTCTCCACCGTCTATAAGCATCATATATTCAATAGTAGAATACTTTATAGAAGGTTGACATTCTCTTTTAAATCTCCTAACTTTAAGGTCAACTGTCGACAGTGGTAACAGTACTTGCTCAATTTATTCAAGTGGATCCCATTGACAATTGTAGGAATATTATCGACAGTGTCACCATATTCATCTTGTACATCTTAATCGTTATCATTTTTGCAGTTTGATCCTCTAACTTTATACTTCTTCCATTTTGGCCCCTCAAACTTCTTAATCCATTCTAGTTTCGTTCTTCTTGAATTTGCACGGTGGTTCTTCCCTTTGGATTCTATGTTATTGTTCCTTGTCCTTCCAAATTCATGATGTCTTGATCCAATGAAGTTCTAAAGCTTACTATTTAGTCCCTAAACTTTTTTTTTCTCCCGAAACTCATGAATCTCATTTAATTGCCCCAAACAATTCTTTCAATTGATTGATTGCAACCCCAGATAATTTTCAAGTGCCAAATTAACGTTCAATTAGGCTCAAACTAACCACTTTTTGTACCAATTGCACTCAACCTCCATTTTTACCCACAAATCACATAATTTCACTTAATTAGATAGAAATTCGCTCAATTAATCACAATTTCTCAAGATTAAAAGTACAAATAAGCATGTAAAACATATTTATCATTCGTCATGCACTACAGTTGGAGAATGGACCCAAATTAATAGGGTTTGCTTCTCAACTTTGTGAGAATCGTCAAACAAGTTCGTTTTCAATAAAAATAAAAAATATCTGCTTCTCACAATTTTCTTGTTTACTAGATCCCATAACGTGTGCCCAAGTTTTTCACGACCATAACACGAAAATAAGTTGTTTCTCCTCATCATCAAGCTTAAATCTTTCATCTTTTAAAACAATTCCGAATTACGTTCTGCATAGATTTTCGTAAACTTTTATAAATAATCTAATAGTGCTAAACTTTAATATTTTGTGTAATTATTTTCCAACAAACATAAGATGGGACTTTTTTTATTTGTGCATGTTATTTTCGCTTACTGGATTTATGCCAATAAAGGTTCTAACTACAATTTACAGATGAAACGATATGATAAATGAATGGAGATTTTATGATCCATGCCATAATTAATTTTGTCCATTCTGTGTATTGGTTTAATTTCTTTTTTAATTTAATTGGGTAAATGGTTCGATTTGAGTTCGAACTGTCTTCAATTATTGAAACCTAAATCAAAATTTTGATAGGTCCACGTGAATCTAAATCAACAACTTTGAAAACTGAGATTTCAGTTTAATTTCAAGCTTGACAAAATTTTTTTGTTTTCATCTAGTAGTTTGTGTTGAAAAGCTTGTTTATGAGTCGCTTAATTTCAAGCTTATTTTTTCTTCTCACGTTATCCATAATTATTACTTTTTTTGAAATTTCTTAAATTATAATTTAAAATTTGTCGAATAAACACGGGCTATGGTGATATAATGATT
Organism: Fraxinus quadrangulata; assembly: GCA_903798255.1. NCBI lineage: Eukaryota > Viridiplantae > Streptophyta > Magnoliopsida > Lamiales > Oleaceae > Fraxinus > Fraxinus quadrangulata. The sequence goes on from CAIGRB010132267.1 coordinate 58,297, forward strand.
ATCAACAAAACCATTTTTTATTTCAAAAAAGGTAAAACCTTTTATGTAATCATCATTCAAGATGTGAACTAGTAGTATAATCTTTCAAGTCCAAGTGTTAATGACCATAGTTGTAATTAGCCTCTTGATCGCTCGTAGTTACAATTTTCCAACTTCAATCGCAATTTGTAAATATCAATTTAAGTTGTAATTTTCTTTCAATTGTAATAGTTTATTTCATTTGTAAAAAAATAAAAAATAAAAAAAATATATCGATTGTAAATGCTTATGATTTCTTAGCTTTTAAACATCTACTTTTATCACTTCATTGTTTCTTGCTTAAACTATTATATGGGGTAATTAGTCTTTGAAGTCTTGTCAAATTTTTTGGTGTTCGTCCCCTAACATCTATTATAATTTATTACTTTATTAAGAAAACAATACATATATAAGATAGTTACAAGATATAATTTCAAATTTAAGAAAATTATTTTAAAATTTTAAAAATCAAATCATAATTCAAATTTTATTAATTAAACAGATAATTAAAAATATTTTATTAATTAAATAGGTAATTAAATATATTAAAGCGACAATATTATACAGTTTATGATCACAATTACGTAGTCACATTCACAAACCACAAATTTTATAGGTTACAATTTATTTATTGATCACAAATTATTAAATTGATTGGTTACGCGTTATTTCTCGATCATAAATTTTATTAGGCACAATTTATTTAAGTTAATAGGTCACGTATTATTTTTAGATCGCAAATATAAATTTTATAGACAATAAATTATTTTACATACATAAATTATTAAATTAATTGATGACAAGTTATTTCTCGATCATAAAAGTATCAAAATAATTGGTCACAACATAATAAATTTTAAATTACAATTATAAATTTAGTCGTGATCTCACCTTTTTTTTTAAATCATATATTATTTACTAATCACAATTATCGATTTTATCGGTCAAATATTATTTATTGATCATAAATTAATTATTTTATTGGTCACAATTAACCAAATAATCGATCACAAAAACCCACCCCATCCCAAACAAACGCCATGCCACTTCACCACCAACGCTAGCAGTACCATCGCTACGCCAACACCACTACCACTACCACCACCGCATGTACCACCATTGCTAGCTCCACCACCGCATGTACCACCATTTGAAAACTATTATCACCACCACCACTACTGACAAGCACCATTTGCAAACTACAAACAATTACCTAGTCACATGCAATTACACTGAAAATAAATCTGATCACAATTAGTCATGTTGAAGATAAATTTGGTCATAACTAATCACAAATAACATAGGTCAGTGACTTGGTTACATACAACTTGGAGATTTTCTAGGGGTGGAGTAGGGTCAGGTGATTCCATTGGGTGGGGTGTAATAACTAGTTTGCAATTTCTGAAAGAAAAAAAAAATTGGGGGTGGGGGTGAATATCTAGATTAAAATTAATTTTATATCATCATCATCTACCTAATTTATGAAATAATTTATGGAGTTTGTTAGTTGTGAAATGCGGTTCATATATGTAGGAGTTATGTATTGTTCCCTTTATTTGAAGTAAGTGGGATCCCTTTCAATTTTATAGATAAAGATCTATGTGTTTGAAATAAAATGTTATTTTGTCCTTTTTTTATTTTTAGTTAAATCAAAGTAAGGCATAAATGATGTCCAGATTGCTTGAGTACTGAAGATGATGATGAATGTCGTCCTGGTGCCACGTTAAATAGAAGTGCAACGCATCATTAATGTTGAAAGTAAATGGGTACAAATTATGAAGCAAATTTGGAATTGAAATTTCCAACAGTCCTCCAGCTGAACATTTGTGTCCCCAGTCCCACTACATAGCATTACTCATACATAAAACATAAATTGGTGTATTCCAAGGTCAACACACCAAACCTACTTACCCACGCATGTATAGATTGGTGCTGCCACGCCGCCTCCTAATTTGGAAAATTGCTCGGATGGTTCTAATTTCTTAGTGCGTGATTAAAGTTTAAAATTTACTCAATCAGCCTCAATTACATAGACTTGTTTCGTTTTTCACACGAATTAAGAAAGTTTCTTTAATGTCATTGAAAAATTAATTTTTGCCAAGATTTTTCCTAATTTATCCATATTTAATTTTCATTATGTAAAATCAAATTATTGTTGGAATTAATATAGTAAGTAACATGGCATGACTGACTTAGTATGACATTTCAATTTATTTTTACAAATTAGATTATCGCGAAACTAAATTGCTCGATCCATTTTGATATTATTAAGTTCATGTTTGGTGGAGATTAAAATCAGATTTTTAGTATATTTTGATATAAAAAAATGATGAAAATTGCGATTAAAGTTGTTGATCCCATCAAATATTTTGTTAAAATTAGTTTTTAATTTTGACTTAAATTAAAATTTTAATTTTTACCAAACAGAAGTACGACTCAGACCAGAAGTCCACAATATAAAAAACGGTAATGCACCAATTAAAATTAGGGGTGGATATGGTTCTATTGGATTTTAGTTTCAAGAGAACTGAACCGAATCATGAACCAATGGTCTTTCTGATAATGGAACCAAATGATTTTTTTAAAGATATGGAACCAAATTGAATCGAACCGAATCGAACCGTTCAATTTTGATTTGGTTTAGTTTGATTCTAGTTTCATTTCTTAAATTTTTATATTTGCATCATATAAGTTAATAATATATGCCTAAATAAAAAAATAAACTTCAAACATTTAGAAAGTTAAAATTTTAATCATCGAGATCAAAAAAATCATAATTAACAAACAAAACTTATTCATAATTTGAATACACAAATTAATTTTCGTTCTCATACAAAAAATTGTTAAATAAGTAATAGCAATGATTCACTAAATTAATTGCAGCATTTTTAAAGGCACACCCCTACAATAAAAAAATAGTTTAATGACTTTTTAAGTAACTGAGCAATTTCATTTTTCGATCTTAAATGACCTCCACTGACTTGATGAAATGCAGCAGCAGCAAGCCGCGACGTTGTTTAAATTGAAAATGGGTGAAAGAGAAATCATTCAACTGAATACAAAATTAGGGTGTAAGCGACTAATGAGCCGTCTGTCTCTAATGACCCAATCGATTAGCAAACTGTATTAAATTAATGGGCTATTTCCAATGAATATAAAATTAGAATTTCTACTAATTAATATATATAAAATTAAATATTAATTTTGGTTCTGGTTATGATTCTTGATTCAAATAACCAAATTCATTAATTTTTTTTTGATAGAACCGAATCGAACCGTTTGATTTGATCTGATCTGATCTGATCTGATCTGATCTGGACATTTTGTCCACCCTAATTAAAATTATATTTTTGTCTTCCAAGGTCGTTATATCAGTTAATAGACTGAAAGGATAACCCCAATTCCTCCACCATCCATGGCTTCTTCCACTATGCTCCTTTTGCCTCCTCATCCATTTCACTCTCTCTCTTTCTGCTCACGCACACCTCTCTTCTCTATCAAAACCTACCCCAGAACAGCCGGCGGCGACAGACTCTCGGTCTCGGCCTCATCTCGTGCTTTACACGCTCTGATATTTGACTGTGACGGTGTGATTCTAGAATCCGAACACCTCCATCGCCAAGCATACAATGATGCCTTTACTCATTTCAATGTTCGCTGCCCCTCTTCGTCTTCCTCTCAGTCCCTCGTTTGGAGCCCTGAATTTTATGATGTGCTTCAGAATCAAATTGGTGGTGGGAAGCCTAAAATGCGATGGTTATTTTTTATTTCCCCCTTTTCTATTGTTGAAACTTGCCCGAACTTTTGCTTTTGCTCTTGTTTTCGTTTATTTTTGCTGAAAATTGGGTGTTGTTTTCCCTTTTCATTGCTTTGGCTAAAGGTATTTTAAAGAGAATGGTTGGCCGACTTCTACAGTTTTTGATGCGGCTCCGGAGACTGATGAGGATAGAGCAAAGTTGATTGACAATCTTCAGGTATCCATTTTTGGATTTCGCGTAAATTCCTACAGATTTTGATTGGATTTGACTAGCATATAAATGCATGAACTTGGCCTTAAGACCTCCCTTAAAGGGAGGTCAGATGTTCAATTTCTGGGGACGCCACCCAAGTAGCATGAGCCTCTAGTGCATAAAGAAAGAGTGACACGTGAATATTTCATTTTCTTAAGTTGATTTTTTGTTTTGAATTATGTATAATGTGCATGTAGTGAAGCCATATTTTATCTTTCTCAAATCATAATTCAATTTAGCATATAAGTCTTGGGCAGAAACACAACGTGCTCAGGGAATTCGGCATTAGAATTGGAAAATTCTTTTAATTTTGAAACAAATACATAATAATTCAGATTCTCAGGTTGCAATTCTATTCCACCAAAGTGTATATTTGCATGTGACAGTGTGTTGTGGGCAAATTAGACCTTTTGACTTCTAAAGACAGGTTTACCTCTCCTGTATAAGTCAACGTCTTAACATGAAGTCTTGAGCTCAGTTGATTGTTGAGGTCGAGAGCTGTATACTTACCTTATTATTGGTGTAATGTAGAAAAATTAGACCTCTTGACTTCTAAAGACAGGTTACCCTCCTGTATAAGTCGATGTCTTAACCTGATTTCTTCAGCTCAGTTGATTGTTGAAGCAATAGATCTAGATCGAAAACTGCATACTTACCTTATTATTGGTGGTAATAAGTAAGTAACGCCCTTGGGGGAGGAACAACAGCTGGAAACAGCTGTTCCTGTAGGCCGAGGAGCAGAAGGACGAATCCACCAAAGAGGCTCAATTCTTGGGGCATCCCGTATTAGGAAGCAGGTCATAAATATAAGATAGAAAAAATTCTTAGTGTTTACAATGTATGCAGATTATGTTCTGCAGGACTTCTAACTATTTGGTCGTCCTTGTTCTGACCTTTGAGTTATTTGTTATGTGCATTCTCATGTATGCTGTTGTGCTGTTAACTTGTATGCACATTGGTATATTTTGTGGAAATGAAATTGTCTATTATGAGTATATGGTATGCTAAATAAGCATATGGTTCCATTTGCTATTTTCGAAAGCTGCAGAATTTATGGAGAAAAGCATTTGATACTTTGTGCAGGACTGGAAGACTGAGAGGTACAAAGAAATAATCAAGTCTGGAACTGTAAGGGAACACATGTAGTAATTGATTGTTGATGTGAGAAATAATTTTTATTTATTTGTTTCTTTTTTAGCTTTATAATAATTAATTGAAACAATGAGAATTGTAATTACTTTGGCAGGTTGATCCTAGACCGGGTGTTTTGAGGTTGATGGACGAGGCAAAGGCTGCAGTAAGATGAATCTTAACTTGTAATGCTATTATGATTGTTACCTGCACCTTTTCATCATTAGTTTAGTTGGGTATAATGGTACTACCTATATTTCCACCATTGATATTATGCATTCCCTTTTTCTGTATATGAAAAACAAATTAGTTGAATTCCAGTTTTCCATAAGAAATTCTCTCTTCACAGAGTTTTCCTTTTCCTTTTGTCTTGTAGGGTAAAAAGCTAGCTGTTTGCTCTGCTGCAACTAAAAGTTCAGTTATACTGTGTTTGGAAAATCTCATTGGAATGGTAAGAGTTCTAATTTTACTTCTTAATTTTTTTTGCGGGAACTGTTCGGTATTTTGATCCTTTAACTGGTTCTCCAGTTTGATCTTAATAACCCCAGTTTTCCATGTATAAATCTTGAAACTAGTAGTGCATGAACTTTTAAAGTGACACTAAATTGTCTCAAACATTTTTTCAAAGCTTGAATTAGTGGGATTCTCATGCAATATTTTTTCTTACGAGAAGCTGAACTTGAATTTGTTAAAAATAAAACTTAGATTGTTTTTGTTATATTAAACTAATTGTTAGTTTTTGTGTTTAGTGATTTTAAGCTAACTAAATTTATATAAATACTGAACTAATTAAGGAAATGATAAAATAGATAGCCATCCAATAGTATCATTTATGTACTTTATTCTTAACATGTACTATCATTCCTTTCATATTTGTTGAACCAAAATTAGTTAATTTCCTTGACTCCTTTCCTTATTTTTTCTTGCAAAATTTTTGTGTGGTTCAGCATTGGTAAAACTGCAAAAATCCTTCACTTATATCTTGGACCCCATGTAGTTCCTTTCCATGGATAATAATTCAATCGAGCCTAATGGGATATGTAAGAACTTGCCACATAAAATCTTGTTTCGATACAAACTAGCTAGATGAAGTTTGTCCAGAGCTAGTCCAGTCCCGAGCATGATCTTACCTCTAATATTGTTTCTTTCCTATCTTGTTATAGGAGCGGTTCCAAGGTCTTGATTGCTTCCTTGCAGGTATGCTCAGCAATCTGAGAGAATAACTTTGTATACTATGGAAAACTACTTACTGAAAAAATTGACATTTCAATTATTGTGAATCTTGTTTTGCCTCTGCAAGTGACTGTGTATATAAGAAGCTTATGTGGTGTTACTTTGACGGATAAACTATTGCTAGCTCTTGGAATTGGTAAGTGACTTGAGTTTCAATTTCGACCAAATATTCGGACTTGATCCGATAGTCAAATTATGTAAATAAATAGACTAATTTGTTCTACTCGTCGAGTAGATTATTGTGGTGTATTTGGAATGTCAAATTCAATTTTGGATGAATGAGAAATTGCGGTCCAAAATTGGAAAGAAAGAGAGGAAAAACCGGCTAGAAATTATCGAACTCCGCTGCTCACCTAGCGTTCAAGTGGTGGGGCTATCGCTCGAGTGACATAAGAGCGACAAGACTCTCTGTTTCTGAAGCTCGAGCGACGCAAGGGCGACAGCAAAAGTTGCGACCTTTGGCAAAGGTTGCTAAGTTTTGAGGCGTGTCTCTTCACTCACAACCTCTCATTCTCTACAAATAAAACCTTTGAGACGTCCATTACTTCATCCAATGATATATAATCATAGCATAACATAAAATTTTATCTTTTCTTAGCCAAAATTCTGCATAAAAAACTGTTTTTCATTTCATTCAAAGGGAGTACAAAAAGCCTAACTTTTGGTTCGTTGTTCTTATGTTTTGGAGTGCTACAAACGCAAGAAGATAGTCGTTGTATCTTGGGAGTTGATTTCCATCATCTGTAGGTACCGTTGTGGGGCAAAATCGACTTGAGGATAAAGAGTTCAACTCTTTCTTCAACTTTGTATCCATTTCTCTTGATGTTACTTTGTTCTATTCATTGGCATTTTTCTTGGTGTTTTATTACTCATTTCTTTGCTGTTACTCAGTCCAATTTTGATAAGATTGGTAATTTCAATTTTGGTTTTAAAGTCAACACTCAAATCCATTTTTTTTTATCGACACTAGCTACTCAAGCTTATTATGAATAATTGTTGTATCCTTGTTAAATAATTTCTATGTAATCGTACTTTTCTAGGTGATGACGTAAAAGAAAAGAAACCCGATCCTTTGATTTATATAACAGCCGCTGAGGTATTTGTTGTGGCAATGTATCACTCTAGTTTCTTAGATGGAAGCCACTGATTTATAATTCTGCCCTTTACTGTAACCGTGCTGTGCTGTGACAAATGTTATGGTTCACAGAGATTGGGGGTATCAGAGAAGGATTGTATGGTCGTAGAAGACAGCGTCATCGGACTACAGGTTGATTTCATAAAAGTGATTGATTTAGAAATATGATATGAATGCCTTCTGATATTTGCTACTAATGGTTTAGGCCTCAGGACACTTGGGGGAGGTTTAGAAAATAAGTTTTCATGAGATGAGAAACTTTTATATTCTTTCCTTGCTTATTCATTCACCTAGAGAAACTTCTATATCCTCCTATCAGTATTCCCCCTTTGGGCGCTATGCTCAAACTCGAGTCTAACCTCGGCTGCTTTCTCCAGGCTGCAACCAGAGCAGGAATGTCCTGTGTGATTACTTATACGTCGTCCACGGCTAACCAGGTAACGCATTGCCTTTTGTTGATTAAAATTTCACACTCAAGTTAGATTAGGAGTTGTTTATGAAACTTTGTGGCCGTTGAAGACTAAATTTAAACAAAGAAATGTGTCACGAATAACATAAGCTTTTATATGAGGTGGTTCAATATCATACCAAAATAGCAAAAGTCCGGAATTAAAAAACTATGCATTTCTCAGGCATTTGAAGAGGAAAAAGGATTTTGATCTCCATGTGAACAAGCATTTTGAAGACTCCTACCCTCTTTTTAATAGCTTAAATTTATAGATGATGTGGTTCAATACTAACAATTGATAACGATAATCACTAGGAGTCGAGAAAAACGGATATAGCTAGATCAAAATGGACTTGATCAATTTTTCTTGCACTTCAAGATCGACTAAATGACTAATTTGGTCATTTTCTATTCTAATATAGGATTTTAAAGAGGCGGCAGCAATCTACCCGGACTTGAGTGAAGTCAGGTAAGATAACGATAAAGATTCTTGTATATTTCTGATATCATTTAATCAATTTTGTCATCCCAGTAATTGGTTTTGTCCATACAGATTAAAAGATTTAGAGTCATTGCTTCAAAATGTTGTTACTGCTAATTAAGGAGCCTGCTGTTCATGCAAAACTCTCCGCTTGAATCGTATATGAATCGAGACATCTTTACATTTTTAGTTTGAATTCCTATGTTGTTGTGTTCATTGAATATAGTATTTATTCCTGTGAGATTGACAAACTTGTCTACAAGATGTAAATTTAAGGCAACTCAGGTTCATTGTTTAAATGGGATAATGTCCTGTCCTGATAAATTACAGTGGAATAAGAATTTGTTGGGAATTTACTTAATCATGCGCAGTGGAAAATAAACTAATTTCAATTCCCACAAAGGATCTACATTGTATTTTAATAGAAAATGTGATAGAAATTATACCTTTGATGAATTCTGTAAACTCCTTTGATGATTCTCGAACTCCAATGATCACGATCTGCAATCCAAAGTGTCCAATTGTCCAGCCTCCAATGGTGATCCACACAGAGAACAAGAATGATGGCTAGGGTTTCTTTTCTTGTGCTAGCAAGAATAAT
>CAIGRB010132302.1:0-15653 GCA_903798255.1 Fraxinus quadrangulata
CCACCTAATTTTCCACCCCTTGTTTGTATTGTATCTCATAGCTGAGCCCCCAACGGCTTGGATAACCATTTTTGTTGTAGTGGGATAGTGACTCTTTGCTCCAGTAGGTACTTAAGTGATTGGTGGTCCATTTTAATTATGAAATGGGGGCCTTCAAGGTAATGTCTCAACTCACTCACTGCTCTAACTAATGCCAGTAGCTCCTTTTCATAAATCGATAGGCCTAACTTTGTGTTATTAATGCCCTTACTTAGATATGCTAATGGCCTCCGATTTTGCATTAGGATAGCCCCAATTCCTCCATAGCCTGCATCTGTTTCAATTATGAAGGGTAAAGAGAAGCCTAGTAATGCTAACACGGGTGTGGTACTCATAGCCCTTTTTAATTCCTGAAAAGCCAAATTAGTAGCCTCACTCCAAATAAAGTTGTCTTTCTTTAGTAATTCAGTCAAGGGTTTAGCCATGGCTCATAGCCCTTTACAAACCTCATGTAGTAACCAGTTAGGCCTAGAAATCCCCTTAACTATTTGACGTTAGTTGGTTTAGGCCACTCTTGCATAGCTGTAATTTTTGAATAGTCAGGTGCTACCCCATCTGCTGAAATGTTGTGTCCCAAGTACTCTATTTTGGATTACCCAAAGGAACATTTACTCCTTTTAGAAAAAAGTTGGTGGTGTTTGAGGAGCTCCAGTACCACAATGACATGTTCACAATGTGATTTCAAGTCTTGGCTATAAACGAATATGTCATCAAAAAACATCAAAACAAATTTCTTGAGGTGCTGTTTAAATACTTCATTTATCAGGTATTGGAAAGTTGTTGGCATTGGTAAACCCAAATGGCATTACCCTGAATTCATACAAGCCTTCATGTCTTTTGAAGGCTGTTTTATGGGTATCATCTTCTGCCACCCTGATTTGGTGGTATCCAGCCCTTAAATCGATTTTGTAAACCATTTTGCTCCATTTAGTTCATCCAGTAACTCATCTATGATTGGTATGGGGTATTTATCCTCAATGGTGAGACTATTCATCTGTCTATAGTCTACGTAAAATCTCCATGTGCCATCCTTCTTTTTTACTAGTAGGACAGGGGAAGCATAGGGGCTATTGCTGGCCCTTATGATTCCATTTTCCTTCATTTCCTTCACCATCCTTTCAATCTCCCCTTTCTAAATGTAAGGACACATGTATGGTCTGATTTTAAATGGTTGTGCACCCTCATTCAGTGGTATATGATGATCATTAAATCATGTAGGTGGCAATCCCTTGGGTTCCAGGAAAACCATAGGAAATTGATTTACCACTGCCTTAAGTTCAGCTGGCATGGGTTCCTATTCTTTCTCAGTGATGGCAAAGATCTGAGCCACTATACCATAAGGTTGCTTCTTGAATTCACTCTTCTTCCCAGTACCAATCATCATTTGGAATTTCTCTGATCAATTCATTCTGATGTTTAATTTATGTACCCTCATGATTGAAGGTTATACTTCCTTTAACAAAATTAAACAACACAGGGCTAAATTGGCTTAGCAAGTCCCCTCCAAGTACCATATCACTCCCTCCCAATTTAAGCACCCTTAGCTGGAACTAAAATTCCAGATTCTGCATCCTCCATATCAGTAGATTACACGCAGCTTTACTGACCAATCTCCCTCTCCCTACCATAGTTATTGAAGTAGGTTTTGCATACTGCCTCTTACAGTTGATAGACTAAGCCAATTGTTCGTTAATAAAACTGTGGGTGCTCATACTATCAATTAATATAGACACCTTCCTTCCTTTAATCATCCCAGGAAGTCGGATTGTCTTTACCATGGGGCTGCCTACCAATGCATAGATGGATATCTGCATTACTTCGTCCACCACCTCCTTACTCATCTGTTCTTCAACTTCATCTAGTGGTTCTTCTACCTCTTCGCCATCTTCATCGTCCACTAGTATAAAATTGAGCATCTTATTCCTGTATACGTGCCCTTTAGTATACTTTTCATCACATTTGTAACACAATCACAGCTCCCTTTTGGCCTGAAAATCTATGGAGGTGATAACTTTAAATTTAAGAGGGTTGTTGGAGTTTTTGGAAGGAGGTTCTGAATAGGTGTTTGGTTTATTTGTGACTTCATTTAGCTTGAGGTTAGGATTTGGATTGTCCATTTAGAGTATGGGTGTGGTTTCAAGGTTTAGGGTCCTTTTTTTAAGGTTGATATAGTATTCTCCTGTAAGAGGGCGATCTCAAAAGCTTTGGCAAGGGTGGAGGGTTGAATCATTTTCACCATGAATTTGATCTCATCTTTCAAACCACCGGTGAAAATTGAAATATAATATGACTCAGGAAGGTGGAGGTAAGGATATCATTACTTGGGATTTCAGCTCCTCAAATTGTTCCTGATATTCCATGACAGTCCCCTCCTGCCTTAGTTTACTGAAAACTTCTACTACTTCTTCAACTGTATTTTTAGCAAATCTCCTGTAAATCTCCTGCGCAAATGCATCCCAATTAGCAGTTGGGTAGCTAGAGATGAAGCCGTGAAACCAAATGTCAGCCTTACCTTTTAGATGCATCTCTACGATTCCCACCTTCAACTCATTCCCTACCTGATGAATTTGAAAGTACTTGTTTTCTTTCCTCAACCATTCCCTTGTCCCTTCTCCACTAAAATAATGAAAATCTATCTTTGTTAATTTGACAGCCATCCTGATCTCCCTACTTCTATTGGAGTTACCGAAGTGGATTTCATTTCCCACTGGTTAAAGATGATGACCCATGTCCTTCAACTTGCTTCTCCTTGTAATCAATCTTATTACCAGCCAACTGAGCTAACATTAGCACCATCGATTCCCGAGTAACCTTCATTTCACCCATCAACTATTCCATTCGATCCTGTCTAGTATACACGGCTTGCAGCCTTCAATCATTGGTTTTAAAAACCACTCCCAGATCTACTATTTCCTTATCCAACCTCTTAAGGTGTTCTTCGTTTGATTTACTCTGGGTTTTTGCCATCCCAGATTCGTTGCTACTCTGATACCAATTTGTGATGGATGAGCTGAGTTTATCAATCAAACTTGCAAAATTTAATAACTCAGACAGATTTCAATTGAAATCCTTAACATCCAACACTTCAATTCGAAATTGAGATTTCAATGACACAAAAACATAAATGAAGAGAGAGAGAGAGTACTTCACACATTTTCCCTCTCTCATCTAACACTATAACAGAAAATGAAATTGACTGTTTGGGAAACATGTTTTTACAAAAAGCACCCTATTACAATTAATACTCAACATCCAACGACATCGTATAGAATTTGAATTTCAATTGGCCATTGAAGTTCCTTCTTCATTCCTCTTCCTTGCTCTAGCACTTCTCAGTCCTTTCCTTCCCCAGTTCAAGTGATTTTCCCCCTTTGTGCCCCCATCATGACACTTGTTTCACTGATCCACACTCTGATACCACTAAAATTCTCATAAATAAACGAACACACGACTAATGTTAGAAACTTAAAAGTACAAAAAACACAAAATTGCAGAAAATCAAAATATGAACACAATGATATTTTTTTTTTTTTTACCTAAGCTCTAGAGGTTCGATGATCACTTCTAATCCCTAAGCCCTATTGAGCATCCACAAAAGTGGATAATGCTTCTTTGCACTATAACATCCCAAAACGGCAACCAAGGTTACAAAAATGTTCAAGAAATACAAAAGATCAAACGACATTAAACTTGTCCACAGTTTTGACCAATCAAGTCACAATTTACCAAGAACACACCAAATCTCACTCAAACACTAATATGAATATTACAATATAAGGAACAATATTCCCCTATTGACTTCTCCAGGAATCAAACTAAATCAAAAAATGGAGTAGAAAGATTTGAGTATCTCGAATGAAATTTTCGAGAGAAGAAGAAACCCTAAACTAAAGGAGTGTTTTCTCTCAAACAAAAATCTAGAATAATGACCAAGTCAATGAACTAGAAGCCAAGTGAAGTGTCTTAAACCCCAAAAGAATCTAGAAGTGAGATCCAACAGCCATCCATGAGCCACGTGTCATCATCTGGTTTAAAGCATCTACCGATAAAGTTACATTTCAAGAACATGATTTTAGGCCAATTTAGGAAGCATACACTGCACACGTGCACCACGCTTAACAAATCCAAATCCTAATATGGCATAAATTGTGAGTTGTAGTAATTTCAATTTTTGAAACAAGTTTAGGTATCTATCTTAATTATCCCTAGTTCATAAGATATGTTTTGGCTGGGCCATTAAAACCCAACATATCGATCCAGTAGAGAGTAAAACTTGTTCACGGTGTCCAATCCCTGGCCATTTTTAAACTTTAATGCACTTCTTGATGTAAACAAACATCGTTTGAAATAGAAAGGTGTAACTGTTAATGCCCTCAAAGCTTATGTGCACCCGATGCAGACAATGGGCCAGTGATGCAAACAATCCTAATATAAAACAAGGTTTTTATTAAATCACAAATTGTTTACGTAACCTAGTCTCTATTTCGGCAATGAATAAATAGATAATCTTTTTTTATTAATTGTAATGTAAATTTTGAAAGGAATCAAACCATTTCCCTTAGATTAGGATTGTGTAGATTTACTTATTTTTTGGAATAAATTTTGTATAAAGTGATTTTTTGAAGAACGTGTTATAAAAAGTATAGAAAAGTTACATATTCACGTGCACAACTATTTTATTTATGAAATATATGATTGAAAATGTATTTGCGGGAAATGAGTTTAAAGAATCTGCAGTAAACAAATATTATTAGGATTTTTGTAAGGGTTTGAAGAGTCAAAATATGTTGTCCTATTTAGTTGTTCCATAATAATAATAATAATATTAATATTAATAATAAAATAAAATTGACTCGTCGATATACCAACTCTTACTACCAAGATAGACGTCATTCCAAATACAATATAACTTATAACGGACTTCATTTGTGTTATATTACTGTTAATAAGAATCAATGTTTAAGAATCCAAGTAATTTAGTGCCAAACATTTAGCGGTGGCGCACGTTGCCACATTAACGTTGAATATTATATCTTCCTTTCACCGTTAATAGAACATCAATTTTTAAGAATCGAAATAATTTAGTGCCAAACATTTAGCGAAAGGACAAAGAGACACGGGCAGCGTACAAAAAGCGCAGAACGACCCAAAAGTTGAAAAAAGATATTCGCTATATCATACCGCATTATTAATTGGTAATCAAAGAAAAGAAGATACCTTAGATCTTAATAAGCTGAAAAGGACAAAAAAGGATAAATTAGTCATTACACAATTGTCGTATTACAAACGTTGGCGTGGAGAGTGGTGCACTACATGCAGCCATGTGCGTCTGCAATGCAATGCAATGCAATGATTGTTCGGTGTTATTTTGTTTTGAGGGTCAATGTCACGTGCAACTCGTGGCTGACATGTCCCATAATAATTATATTACGGTAATTACATAAAACACTCCATGAGTTTTAAAAAAATTACATAAATAAATTTTTATTTCACATCTTTCCTTGTGTGTTTTCAGAGTATTCAAATTTTATTTTCAACCATACATTTTTCTATAAAATTATTTTACACGTAAATCGAATTTTAGGATGGAAACTGTCATCATAAATAAACTATGATAACTAATGGAGAGTTAAGAATAAGAATGCGAGAAATAAGTTATGAGAACATAAGTATGACAATAAATAAAAATGATAGACGTTTTATACAATTAGTATGTGGTGTCAATATATTTAGCATTTAAAATAAAAAAGAGAATATTTTTGTAATTGTCTTTAAGCGTAAAGTTTCTATAATTTATCGATTATATTATGCTATATAATATATTTTTCCTCCTCATAGTTCAGTGGTGTAAATGACAAGAGTGAGGTAGTCTTTGTTGAGCTGACGCCGCAGTGTGGGGGTTCGATTTCTGCCTCTTACAAGGTTTGGAATTGGACTCTTTGTGGGCACCAGTATGGCAGCTCTTGTACCCTGGCCTGCTGAGGCACATCCCGCAATTTACCTCCTCCACAATGCTCTAGGGGCGGAGCGGTGGGGGACCCTCAAGGNGGGACCCTCAAGGTTGGGGTTTAAGCTCTTTATTCTTTTATGTTGTTATAGTTTGAGGTAGTTTGTGTTTTTTGATGCATAAAATTTTACTTATAATTATATGTCAATATATAATAATAATTTTTATATTCATCATATATGCACACTTATAATTTTTTGGAAATGTTGTTTTTTGTGTTTAGATGGCTTAAAGAGGATGTTTGGCTAAGCTTAAATAATTACCACATAAATAAGTAAGAACATAGTCATGTTTAATGAAACTTATTTAATTTACTTAATAGATAATCCATCATTTTATTTTACAATGATATGAAGAATTGCTTGCATTAAAATCATACAACCCATTACACTACCTACCTATATCCATCATGTTGCATCTGTCACACACCTACCACTAATTGAAAATAAATATATTTTATATTAATCGAATTACAAAAAACATAAAAAAGATAATAATTCATGAGGTAAACGAATACCGGCCTCTATGAGCTGAAACTATACTCCATTGGGGACGAACTATAATTTTAGCCCATATTTGATGGAAATTAAAATTAAATTTTTCTTAAATTTTGATAAAAATTAATGAAATATACGGATGAAAAGTTGTGGATCTTATAAAATGTGCGATTAAAATTAATTGTTGATTTTAAATTACCTTAAAATTTTAATTTCTATGGAACAGAGGCTTGATAAGATTGGCTTCCTACCTTTCGCTTTAAAATATATAAATAAAATAAAAAGCAGAAAATAAAAATGAGAAGCAATAGAAATGATTTTAACCTTTTTGGATTTTATGTGCGAATTAAGGAATATTCTTTTCAATGTCTGAATAATCTGTCCAATAAATAGACGGTAACATTTTCAGACAATCATTATGCTGATATTTTAGAGAGAAAGGGGTATTGGTATATATTTCTATATTTATTCATGTATTTTACCTGTATATTTATGTATATATAAGTATCATCATTCTTACCTTAAACGCCAATCAACATTCGAAATTCCTAAAGCCCAGATTAGAAATAAACAGATTTTTTTGATTAATTGGAAGTAATGGATGCAAAAGTAGCTTCTTTGAATCACGAGAACGTCGCCGGAGGTGTAATTGAAGGGAAGGAGGAGGTGAAATGCGGCAATTTTCCGTTGACGTTGTGGGAGGTGACGATGGCCTGCGGCGTCTTGTTGGGATTTGTTTTAGGGTTGATGGGTATCTACCTAACAATGCCTGCATCTGATTACAGCTTCCTCAAGCTTCCCCGTTCTCTGCAAGACCTGCAAATTCTCAAGTACTCTTTTTTTCACTTTTTTTTATCAATTTTATATCGCATATTTGAATTTGTTAGCATTACGGGATTTGAAGGAAATGCATTCTCCGATTTGTGGTCCAATTTTCAGCTTCTTGCCATCAGTATTGGATCTTGGAACACTTTGGTGAAGCTAGTTGATAAATCACCTACAATAGACTTCATATATGAGATTTTTTTGAAGAATATGGTCACTTTATGGGAAGGACATCCATATCATTGGTTAACATTATGAAAAGTATGCTTGTACTATAGATATTTGGAAAATAAAATAAAAATTACAGAAAGTTGGAAGTTCATATTACGTGATAATATTTATTTTAAAATGATTATAAAATAAAATAAAAAAATACTTTTGTGGTGGTATGCTGTTAAAACTTAGTTTCACCGGGAGATAATGAATACACTTTAGAACTTATTGTCCAAATGAGATCAAACAATTGTAGATACATGCTTCAGATATGAAGGTTTTTTTAGTTGGTATTGGGAGCAGGGAATCTGCATCGTTGTATTTACCTTATTTAATATATATGATTGAAGTTACTAGGGTGATTTATCAATTTGAACTTGTTGATAAATGAAATTTGTTTTGCTTTAGTCTTCCTCTTAGTTTTTCTTTTAACTCTATATACAGAAGGCTTCCTTTTAAATGTGCTCTGATAATAATGCAAAGATTCTTGAGATGTTCAAACTTATTGTTGGCTAATCAAGCTAACGATTCCATTTGAATTTCAAAAGAGTGACAATAAGTGTACGATGAATTTTAATCATGGCAAAAAGAATCATTTAAATCAATGAGAATTTCTTTGGTAATGTATAGTACTCCTGGCTCCATGCTTTATTGTATTTATTTGATTTGGAATAAATGGATTGATGAAGTTTGATATTCGGTTCTTTTGCGTGCTAGTAGTTACGTATTTGGAACACTATCTAAAGCAGTTTGTACATCAATGTGGTTTCCACATGTTGCATCAATTATTAACATTTTTCTTAGAGGTGGTAGATTGACACGTAAATCTTCACGATGCCTATAATTTTTCTGGATGCTTTTTGCATGTTCCTGCCCGTGCTTTCTTTATCATGTGTTGTGCGGTTCTTGTTGTAACTGACTCGTTGCATTCTTATTCTGCTGAAATATCCTGATAAAGATTGTTCAAATATATTGTCGCCCATCTGCATAATGGAAAGTTAAATCAGGTTTCTGTGTTTTTTTAAAGGGATAACCTGGAGAGCTATACAAGCGACTACACCATACAGGTTCTTGTGGGATACTGCCTCGTCTATGTTTTTATGCAGACTTTTATGATTCCAGGAACTGTATTTATGTCCTTACTTGCTGGAGCCCTTTTCGGGGTCTTCAAAGGTGTAGCTCTTGTAGTATTCACAGCTACTACTGGTGCATCTTTGTGCTACTTCTTATCCAAATTAATTGGTCGACCACTTGTCTTCTCCCTCTGGCCTGACAAATTGACCTTTTTCCAAGCCCAGGTGATTATCAACTCATATGAGGTCGTGTATTGGGCATGACCTGTACTATTAGAATGTAATCTTTCTGCTTATTCAGGTCGCTAAAAGAAGGGAGCGGCTGCTGAACTACATGCTTTTCCTAAGAGTCACTCCAACATTGCCAAATACATTTATAAATGTTGCTTCGCCAATTGTAGATGTTCCTTACCATATTTTCTTCTTGGCTACCTTTGTTGGGATCATCCCTGCTGCTTTCGTCACAGTCAGGGTACTTGTTCTTGCTTTAATACTTTTATTCACACGCACATGGTATTATTACTGAAAAGTTTGCCTCGAAACGAGATTTCTGTATCTAAAACAAGAAAACAAACTGAAGTAACAACAATACTAAGCAAACACAAATCTTTGAGGTAATTTTTCGGTTTTTATTTCCTTGAAACCTGAATTTGGGTATTCATCATAATCCCTGAATACTAACTATTTCGTCCTGTTCAGGCTGGAATAGCACTTGGCGACTTGCAATCAGTGGGTGATCTCTACGACTTTCAGTCTATAATCACTCTATTTCTAATAGGTGTTGTTTCTATTACCCCTACGTTGATAGGCAACAAGGACAAACCATGACCTTAAATGCACTGGATCAACCCACCCCCATCCCGTCTTTCAATCAACTCTCTGGCACCATCTGATTCCATAACATATTGTACCAATCAAAACTGCAAGAGAAGTTTAAGCTTTGGATGCTATAGCTGGGAGACCTGTGATGAGTGATATTGGAGCATCAGTATGATTGTTTACAATCTGTCCTCTGTGAGGATGTATTATTGATGATATATAGCATCACACGGCCAGAGACCATATTCATGTTTTGTATCATTTGAAATGTATGTACCATTGTGCAGTCATTCAACAATTACTGCTTTTGTTTATACATATTTCATGTAGCAGTAAAACCATTTCTATTTGTTGTTAATCTGAAAAACTCCTTTTGTTAATTGTAACACAGTATATCGAAGACATTACGGCCCGGGCGTGCCCTGCCCTGGCACCCCATATAAAGACAACTCGATATTAAACTAAACGTGCTGTCCTAATAGCTTAAGGGTCGAGAAAAGAAAGGAGCAAGCTACCGAGAGGGAACGAGTTGGAATCAGAACGGGAAGCAATGAGGTCAGGATTCAAGACTTCTCCTATCAAGTCAATGTTCAAAATGAAAATTATAAGACATGAACCAACAAAGACAAGTCACAGACAACTTGTAGTCCTTCGGGTTCTTGATTTCCATCCCATTCGACTCGTGCAATCAATACGAGGGGGGTGCCTTCAACATGCCATAGCATTGCAACCTTCACACAACCTGATTCGGAGAGCATGATGGGAACAGTGAAAAGACCCTTCTTCCGAGAATCCATCATGATCATAAGTTACAATAATTGAAAATGTTACACGAAAACAACATAACACTTATCTCCTGATACAAACCATGTCACATTACATTGAAAAATATAAAATAATTCTGAATGCCAATATGCAGTTTTCATGAGTTAATTGTATAGACCGAGGTAAAAGCTAACAAACGGTTTCAGCTACATTCGCATGGATTACATTTTCCCCATGTTCCTATGGGCATTTCTTTCTTTTCTTGTTTTATTCTCTTTTTGGTTCATGGGGAAGGGGGTGTTTTTCAATAGCCAATTCATACGGAGACACGTTTGCACTAAGCTGAAGGGGATTCAAGTCCCTAGTCGGGCTTTCTACCTAAATTTTCTTGCTTTCTTCTTCTGGCCAGCAGTGTCAGGTGTTCGATTATCCAGCTTCCGCTTTATTCCAACTTGTTTCGAAGCATTAGCCGCCCGTTTTGCTTTAAGCTTTCTAGCAGCCACTGCTGGTCTTTTGCCCTTATCTGGCTTCTCCATAGATGATCCAGATTTTGACTTTGCTGGTGCATTGACTCTTGCAGGGGCCTTCTTCTGGGTGCCAGATTTGCTTGCCCGCATGCCCTGGTAAGACATATTGGCCTTAGCTTTCACCTTATTATCACTACCCGAATATCTGGAATCAACTGCAAACTTCTTGGCAGGCGTATTGTAGGTCTCTGGTAGCGAAATATTCTTTCTCTTCGAGGGAGTGGAATTAGATTTGGCATGAGACAGTCTCAGTTCACGGTCCCGAAGCTTCAAATTATGTTTCTTAACTATTGAGTTAGCAGCATCCTGCATTTTCCAACAGAAAAAATTCCAAAATATTATTTCAATTGAAAGTACGAGTAATTAAAAGACACTATTATCTCTCAAGCAAAGCGGTAGTCATGCAAATCTTTCATCTTGACAGGCGAGACACGTTCAGACATTTCATCAGTTTGTGTAGAAATGATTACATAAACAGAACTTGTAAAATCAATTCTTTCAGCTCACCTTTGCGCTAATGTGGCTTTTCTATGGAGTTCATCTAACTCATAAATCACAAACCACACAGAACTTTGCAGTAACTAACAATCAGGAAGCGACTTTGTAATATGAAAGATTCTCAACAAAATATAATTACCACTTTATGACTAATTTTTAAAGAGGATATCACCATCCAATTCACATTAATGCACCAATATTTTACCCAACCAAGCAAGCTACAAATTGTTCATATTTAGTTTTATGGTATAATATAAATCAAATAAATATATAAATAAAGTAATATAATACACCTTATAACATCACGTAAATACACCTATTAAAACCAATTGTAAATGCTCTAAAACTTACAAGTTTATAAGATAAGGACATGCGTATAAAGTGCGCTCTAGGGACATTGATTTACAAAAAGTTAGTTCACAATACAAGTATCTGGCACAATAATAATACATATTCCATGTAGTTTGAGTCCAAAACAAGCAATGATCCTTGAGCATGATTAGTAACCAAATTCCAATTGAAATAATATCTTTAGAATAATCCAAGCAATTCAAGTGGAATAAACTGAGTTTTTGGACTTGCTTTGGGTGTTTATGAACATATTTGTGCTTCAGAAGAGGAAAGATAGGACTTTATCCAGGCAAGGATTAGGCCAATCCACACAACATAAAGCCAAATTTTTGCAATGATCAATACTAGAATAAATAGATTACACAAGCACTCATGGCCTAATAAGAACTTCCCGGATGTAGGGAAGCTTTTGATAAATCATTCCAAAACAAATCCTAAATACATATATCCATCATTTTTAAAGTAAAAGTACAGTAAAATTGCACCTAAGAGGTTCAAGCCCACGTGTAAAGTAACACAAAAGAATTGTAGATTATTTTCTTTCATTTGGTAAGTATAGCTCATCATCCCTGTCTAGACATAATTGTATATTCTCCAGTAAATTAGACAGACACAAGAAAAAAGGTACAAAGATAGGACCGATGGGCATTATCACCCTAACCTAGTTTGAAATGATGGCCTTCCTCAGCATGTTTGAAAAGGTCCCAGTGAGGAGCGCCTCACTACTGTGCCTCGAGGCGGTAATTATAGTACCTTTTCAATGAGGCAGGTGCCTCGTTGAATGAGGTTCACACCACAATACATGAACATCAAGGTGAGTGAAGCGTGCACCTCAGTTTTGTAGTGACCGACTTTTTTCCCTCTTTTGCAAGTCTAAGCCCCCGTTTGACAACCATTATTTCAAAACTATTTAATTCACATACTCATTTTAAACCACACATTTACACAATAAAATATTTTGTATGTAAACTCAAAACTTTTCCCTACTTTTTAATCATACGTTCTCAAAAAAATCACTATTTGAAACTCCATTTCTCAAAATAATGGCTATCAAACAGGGGCCAAGTGTGAATTCCATATATATAAGGGCTTTTTAAATGGGCCATCCTGTTCTCAAAAAAAAAAAGGGGCCAATCTATTCTTTTTAAATGTGCTTATTTCCTCTTTTGTAAGTCTAAGCATTAGTTCCATATTGAATTTTTGCTAATTGCAACTTTATTGATTTATTTGTGTTAATTCTATGGAGAATTATTAAGATTCTCCATGTTTGATTTTTGTATTTTTAATAATTTTTGGTTTGTAAGCCTCACCTCATGAAGGAAAAACGATTCAGTATCTATTTCTTCCTACTTAAACATTGATAAGAAGATTAGAGTAAAATGAAGATCACACAATATTTCACAGGCAAGATTTCACAGTAACATAATGCACCACATGATTTCTCTAAATATATTAATATCATAGAGAAAAGCTCATATAGCTTTTTAATTTCCATGTGATTGGTTTGGGCATTCAACTGTAAACAGCTTATTGGAATGCGTCATATCTCACAAGTTTCTGCTTATTGTTTTAGTAGAAGTACTACATAGATGCATAATATGAAGATTTTACATTTAGTTATAACGATTTTGAAATTACTCATGTTGAAAACAGCGTTCAAACAAGAACAACAAGTGCAGGAACAGAGAAGACAAGGTCATGCCTTAAGGAAGTTTAACTTTAGCTCATGGAAATTCCATGGCCTACTGCAGTGAAAATAAATGTCAGGCAGGAGCAGAATATCTAGACAAGCCAAATGCCTCAAAGTAAAACACATATAAGTGGCTCAGTTTACTAGTTATACCCTCGTTTTAAACAGGACATATGCAATCCCTTTCCCCAAGCTTGTGCCAGGATCTCTAACCACCCGAACAGCTTCAACGCTAGCTTCAAGATTTTTTATACCACTAAATAACTGATAAATCTCTTCATCCTGGAGCAAAGTGCACAAGTGTCGACATAATAATACTGAAAAAGAAAAGCCAAGTAGCAGCAGAGTTTGAAGAGATTCAAAACTTACCTTCACATCAAATGGGAGGTTACCTACAAAAACAGTCCTCTTATTATCATACAAGGGAGAACTATCTCCCTTCAGTTTCTTTCGTGGTGGGCATGCCCTGTCAACACGAATATGATTTCCCCCAACCTGCACTCATGCACAGAACTCAAGTCTTATACTTATCTTCAATGTAAGCAAAAAAGACGAATCAGGGAAAGAGGAAACCTACAAAAGCCATATTATGGGCCAATGATGCTTGAGCACAGTCCTCCGTTTTAAAAACAACATAAGCATGAACACTGCACAGTCAACAAATTGTAAGGAAGATATTTGAATGAAAGAAGTGAAGAACACTTGTATATGAGCAACATATGTTGCTCACGAACTAAGAGATCACAGAATTGTTAAA
Source organism: Fraxinus quadrangulata (assembly GCA_903798255.1). Classification (NCBI taxonomy): domain Eukaryota; kingdom Viridiplantae; phylum Streptophyta; class Magnoliopsida; order Lamiales; family Oleaceae; genus Fraxinus; species Fraxinus quadrangulata. Next base: position 14,062 of record CAIGRB010132302.1, read on the forward strand.
CAAGGATTCTGGTCCACAAAAACACAAAAGAGATAATTAAAAAAAAAAACCCACACAAGAATATGCAACGGCAGACACTAACTGGAGGTATCCAACATCTAATTCAACTGGTTTGAAGCATCTTTTCAATAAGAAAAAGATGACTCAGAACCGGTTTCTTATTATTAAATGCCCAATGTTTCTCTTAAGAGAGATATATGCACACGTACACGTGTGTGTGTGTGGGTGTGTGTGTGTGTGGGTGTGTGTGGGTGTGTGTGTGTGTTTGTGTGTGTGTGAACGTACTTCTACAAACCAGTCAGACACATTCTTCCATGAATGCCAAATCTTGGCAGCTTAATAAAAAGTCCCAAGAGCTGATACATAAGTGAACATTTCATGCTGAATTCTATGCATGCGTGGGTCGAGTGATCTATTTATTGAACACTTTCATAGCAAAACGTCAATTATAATATCCTCAACACCTCAACTAGATAAACCACCGGAGTCAGATAAATCAACCAAAAGGAAAAGAAGTTCCATTCAGTATCAAACCTGTCCGCATTTTCATTTATTTGCTTCTTGATTACAGCACCCTTCCTCGGTACTTTGCTCTGCAAGAGATAGTTGATAGTTCATGTCTATTTACAAGAAGATGCAAAAGATTACCAACAATAAGACATGGACAAGCAAGAAAGACCTACATCAATTATTGGAACAGACCGAATCCTCACAGACTCGACTTCGCCAAACTTTGCAAACTCCTTGAGTAGTGCCTTTTTCTTTATCTTCAATGGCAAATTGCCAACAAACACAGTCCTTAAAAGCTTATTTTCGTCATCAAAACCTTCCTTTGATACCATCATATCCTCAGGATTGTTCATTTTCTTTCTCTTCTCTCCTACCACATTATTCTCCTCCTCCTTCTCCTTCTCCTTCTCCTGCTTATCTGCCTCCCCATATCGACTAGCCTCATACTCCAATTCCAACTCATCCCTCTTCCGTTTCTTCTTCTTATTTTCATTTCCAATACCCGAGCCTCCATCTTTCCCATAGCCCATCATATGGGCATTTACTTCTACAAGATTTCCCTTTGAATCCAAACGTGAATTTCTCTTCTTTTTCACATCCATTCCATCACTAATCCCATTTTCTACTAAATTACTAATGTCAGAGTTTTTTCTTCCTTCAGAATGATCTTCCTTCAATTTCTTACTCTCCCCTGATAATTCCAAACCAAAGTCCAAACTTTCTTTCTTCTCTTTATCTTTCTTTTTTTTCTTCTTCTCCGTCAACTCAGAACAATCCAGATTCCCCGTGGTTCCCTCCTTTTCAGCGTCTTTTTCCCCAGCCGCTAAACTCGATTCATCTTGCGGTTCCTCGGTTTTACTTTCTTGAGGTTTTCTTCTAAATGGATTATTTTCCGAGAAAAGAGAAAAAGTAGATGCATTCTCTTCAATGGTTTCACCGAACAGGGTTTTGAAAACGCTCGAAGAATCTGAATTGGAAGAGTTATTAGTATTTGATTTTTCTTTTCGTTTCTTCGCCATTACGAGAAGGTAAAGTGTCCTTGGGGAGGATAAATTCTTTTGAGTTCGAACTGAGAAGAAGAA